>JABCMJ010025137.1:0-15386 GCA_014822125.1 Arbutus unedo | reverse complement strand
TATACCTCTTTTAAATTCTTGAGGGAAGTCTTGTTTTAAATATTAAATCTTGATTTAGGTCGGCGCCTTAACGACACACTTTTGCCGGTCGGTCAGGACGCATGGCTGATCCACAAGGTTTGGATTTGTATAACTCTTGATTCCAATCTTCTTTGGAAATAATATAGAAAAGTTCTATTTTTGAGTATTGAATATACCAGAAATTGATTTTTTCTTATGCTCTATTCTTGCTCAGGCAGTAATTGCAAGGATGTGCTCACAAAATTGCCTCGAATTATTTGTCGAGAATTGTGAATAATGCCAATTTGGAGGAAAATAGGATTGAGCAATTTGTTCTGGAAAATCATTATTAATTTCAATTTTCTTTATGGGATTGATGGGGAATTGAATCTCATGAGGGTGATAAGTGATGTTTCCTCTAGATCAGAAACTCTAGAAGCGATTATGGTGTGTATGTGTGAGGGTAAAGGAAGAAACTCCTGAATATCTTCAAAAGCTAATCGACGACCTAAGTGATGACTCGTCTAATGATACTCCACCAACACCTACCTCTCCAACGACACCTCTACAATTTAAGAATGGGGATGATTGTTTTGGAATCTCAGAACTCTAGACGTCATCAATGATGAAGCCTCAGTAGTTATTTCTATTAGTCATCACCAATGACGACTTCTATCGAAAGGACGAAAGAGTCTGTTAGAAGCATCTTCTTTATTTCCTGCTTTCCAATTTTTCAAGGGAATCTCTTTCCTGTACTAATAATTTCAACTTTTCGTATTACTTTAGTTTGGCAGTATTGTAAAAGTAAATTTCATGTGGTTTTAGCTTCTATTTGAGTTTTATTTGATCAGCCTTTTCCTATATAAGGCCTTAAGTTTGGAGTTTGTAATCAGAGTTTTTCAAAAATTTTCAATAATATCCTCGAAGTTGGAAGCGTCTCCCCCTCTCTTATCTCTACAATTAATTTCAGTAAGATTTCTCATCTACATAAATATCAAAGTCTTGAACGTGCATGACTGTCTTTTTGACACGCTCTGCCGTACATATTTTTCGATAGTTTTATCTTCAATAGTCTTATTTTATTCAAATTTATCACTATTCTAGCTATCTCCTTATTTAGATGATTATCCCACTAGCCTTTGAGTTGTCTTGTAAAACCATTGATAAGTATGATTTCAAAAACTGAGAAGGAATCCTTTAGTAGATCAAATGTTGAAAATAAAAATTAGATCTACTTTTTGCCTCGTTTTTTGACCAATTGACAATGTCTTCCTGAATCTTCAAAAATCTGGCCATCTTATGAGTTGAAGTTGAACTAAAGAAAATGTAGAAACAGGCCAAGTTCTTATTTCGGATTCCACCTAATATATCCTGATTTTATGGCAAGGGCTTATTGAATTGAGTTGACTACATGATGAAATCTGTAAAGTCTGTTTGTTAGTTTCCATACTTCTTTTGCCCAAATTTGGCCAAGTAGTGTTGAATTTTCATAACTTTGCACAATTTTTTTGTTGAATTAACCGAAACCCCACCCCGCCCGCCCCCAAAACACACACACACAAACAAATACAGTATTTTCAAACTGTTCCACACCTAGTAGAGTGGCTTGAAGGTATTCATGTGGTTTGAAGAGCTTTCACAAATGTGTTGCATTCTACTTCGCCATGGCGTCCTTAATATGTCCATTGACCAACTTAAGTACACAAAGTTGTGTTGTAAGTAAATGAGCCCAATATGTTTGCCAACTTTCACGGCTTTCACTTTGCTGGATTCAAGGGTGATGCATTATCTTCATTGAAGTGTAAACTGTGAGCATAAAGTGGAAGTTTTGTATAAAAGAAGAGGATGAGAGGAGATAGAGAGAAGAATGAGAGAAATAGATAGGAGTGTAATCAGCCCCATTACCACACACATGTAGTTATCAAGTTAATATTATGTCATAGTTACAAGAGTACCTTGGCCGACAAATAGCTAAAATAACATGCTAACACTCTCCCTCAAGCTCAAGAGCCCATCCTAAGATCAACTCATAGAAAGGAGAACGATTTCAGGAGTAGGAATGTGCTTCTGGATTCTGCATAAATAATCTTGAATGGTATGACAATCCACCTCTTTATACTTAGTGCGCTCATGGAAAATAGGGTGGCTAGCAATTAAGATCGTTGCATGGTCCTCACATTGCATTTGGATAGGAGTAGGAACAATGGAACTTTTCATCAATTAAGAGGGAAATTGTAATCAGTTGAAATTTATTTGACCAAGAAAGTGTTTTTTTTTTGGTTCCAGATTGATACTACTATACAATAATGGAGAAATTCTAAAGAATAGAATGCACTCCACAACATTTTAGAGGTTGCATGTGCCACAACACGTCTTCCGCTTCATCATTGGAGTGGCAAGAATTATTTCTCTTGTAACGATGCCTAGTTAGAAGATTGACGGCCAATAAATGTTCAATATTGAGAGGTAAAGTACCTATCAAAGTACCTACAAGCCTAGTTAGCGTTAGGAAAACTAGTCACAAAGGAATTAGAGGGCTTGCATGGAAAATAGAACTAGGTGCATTTTAAATAGCGTAATAAATGGCAACCTCCTTAAAATGTGGATGACAGAGAGCATGCCCATACTTACTTAAAACGTTGACGACATAGGTCACCTGAGGAAAAGTAACAATAAGACGACGACTCAACCTTTCAGCAAGAAGTTGCCAGTAATGCTCAACATCATAAAAGCGTCTCATTGTTCTATCTTACACTGAACACTAGGGTCCATGGGAATGCCAACAAGCCTGGGACTAAGATGAACGATCTTAAAAAGAAGATTAATCACATGTTTCTTTTAGACGCGTGAACAACTTCATTCTCAAGACATAAACAAAGCGCACCTAGTACTTAGACTGTAATTTTTGACATAAATGAAGGTTCAAATAAATAGTATCGGTATAGTTATGACTGAAGATAATGATATATTTAATAAACAAAAAAATTATATAGTGCCAGTGCAAGAACACCGAAGAAACAAGGAATGATAAAAGGTAGACTGTTGAAACCCATATGCGAGCACAAGTGAAATATCATATGAACTAGGTATGAGGAGACTGCTAAAGACCATCTATAGCCTTGGGCAAATGGAAAAAAAGATACTATAAAAAACATCATTGCAATGTGGTTGATTCATATACATAGTTCCACAATAGAAACATGCATTTTTCAAGACGATCTAGTACAAAGGCCTAGAATGACTAACTTCAACAGAGAGGGATTTGAATGTGGTTACAACTGGGCACGGGAGGAAAGATCCTCAGATAGTTTCCACCTATCATAGGTCGAAGTGTGGACGTTATGCACCAACCGTGCTTTAAGATGATAAATAAAAACGTGTGAGATACTTTACTGTATCCATCTTGCGACAACTTAATGGGTATTTAATCTTGCAAGTTTGATTCTTAGGAGGAGTGCTCGTTTATGTGAAAGTAGTAAGGGCAGTGTAGTTTTTAGTCGCATTAGGGTTTGCCCAAGTTTAATAGGGTTTGTATTATTATTTTTATCTAATGCAATGTAGTTCGTTTCTTGTTTTTTTAATCATACTTCTAGTTTTGTTTGTCTTCTTCGTCGTACTCTATGTTCTCAAACATTTTCCTCATACTTGGTATGAGTGGTTTCAGTCTATTGCTCTAAAAATCAATTTTTGCAACCTAGTATACATGACCCTGCTCTTTTTATTCCTCGATCTTCTATGGGTTAGTTATTCTCTTGTTATAGATGACAAAAATATCACGGGTTCTGATTCTACTACCATTAGTAAGGTAAAGCCACATCTATTTCACGAGTTTGAGTTGAAAGATTTAGGTTCTCTTATTATTTTTGGGTATCGAGGTGGCTTCACTCCCAAAGGGTTATCTTTTAACCCAAACCAAATATTCTTTGATATTCTCCATTCAGCTAATCTCCTTAGTATATGTTATTGTGACTTGCCCTGATATTACTTATACTGCCTATATTGTCATCTAGTTTGTGTTTGCCCCTCTTTCTACCCATTGGGCTGCATTGCTACGTATTTTGCGGTATATTCGTTGATCTATCAATGTTTACTTCTCTCTTCTACTTTGAGTTTGACCCTTCGGGCATAAACTGACGCTGGTTGGGCTGGTGACATCAGTGATCGGAGATCTACCTTTGGGTTTTGTGTTTTTCTTGGTGATTTTCTCATTTTTTGGAAAAGCAAGAAATAATTTAATATGGTTCACTCTACTACTAAAGCTGAATATCGAGCAATGTCTCAAGCTACCGTTGAAATTGGTTGTCTTCGTTGGTTTTTGTTTGAGATGAGTGTTTCCCTGGATTCTCCCACGCCTCTTTATTGTGGTAACAAAAGTGCCATTCAGTTTGTTCACAATTCAATTTTTCATGAGCATACGAAGTATATCGAGATTGATTGTCATTTCGTTCGTCAAGATCTCTGGTCCGGTCTAACTTTTGTTTCGTCTTTATTTCAGTTGGCTGATTTCTTTATTAAGACTCATATGGCTGCTCAGTTTCATTTTCTACTTGACAAACTCACAATACTCTCTGCATTGCATCCTGAGTGTGTGTGGCCCGTCGCCGCGGGGGGGGGGGGGGGGGGGGGGGGGTTGTTGGTGTTTGTGAAAGTAATAGAGGCAGTGTACTCTTTTAGTCGCATTAGGATTTGCTTAAGGTTAACAGGGTTAGCCTATATAAACCATCTTAGTCATGTATTATTATTTTTATTTGATGCAAGACAAGTCGTTTCTTGTTTTCCTTGTATACCATGTTAGTGCTATGGAGGGATCCGTTGAATACCAATTGGAAATGACTAGAATGGCCTACAAGGTTCATATACTACTTTAGGCGGTGTTATTCTACCATTGTGCTACAAGTTCCCCCAATAGCCATTAATGTAAACATGTGAGATCCAAATTTAGTACATAATATCAGGACATGGATCATAATCACAAAGTGACAAGATTTACATGCAATCTCTTATTTTCCAAAATTTGGCATTTTTCTCCTATCTTGTAATCTCCATGTTTTTTTTGGAGCAACAAATAATTTGTAGGCTTCTCTATAATGGCTTTCTTGCAAAAACTGATTTTCACTAGACCAGAGGAGGTGTGGATTCGAAATGAAAACTGAAGATTGCTTTTATGATATGAAAATGACAAAATATGAACCACCACACGCATATAACAACTTCATGGAGCAGGTTTTTTTTTAATGTTGCTTTCCTGTGGGAGTTGAACTAGGAGATGAAAGTGTTCATATAGATGCTTTGTGTTTGACTTATATACATTTCTTGAAGTGATGAGAATCATGCTTTCCACTCGGCCACCCTTTTTTGACATTTTCCAAGTTTCTGTTGGCACCCGATTTGTAAATCAATGAGGGCCCTACATGTGACATCACTATTTTGAGCTCTTTTATGTGAAGAAAATAATGTAGTTGACATGTTGGGACTCATAGTACTTACCATAGATGTAGCGTAGAATTCTGTTTTCATCAGTTGGTTGATAACTTTTGCTTGTTTGAAAACTTTCTATTCTGTACTTATTTTTCCTAGTATTAGGCTTTCTGCCAATGCGGTTCACTAAGAAGCATGAACACTTCTATGAAGTTACCATGTTCATTTCGAACACATGTTGAATACCCACACTTGTCGGAGAGTGTGGGCACTATTACACAACTTGTCATGTGTCCATTGTATTTCTAAACTTACTCTGTTAGTTTTGTTTTTTCTTTATTTTCAAGACCGACATGCTTTGGACACGAGGGACCCAATAATTAAAATCCAATTTGTTTCTGAACAGAGATTTCTAAAATAAATTACAAGATTTTTCGCTCAGAGGTCAGCGCCCTTCAACAACATAGAATGTGGAAAAAGATCTCTTACTTTAATTGATTTAAGCAGAAATAGATATATTTGTTCTAAAAAAAAAGAGAGAAAGAATTGGTATTTTCATCTATAATTTTTAACATGTAGGCCTCTTTTGCCCAAAATTACTCTATATTCACGTCATTGTTTTTTTTGGTCAATTTTTCTCAATTTTATTAAGTTTGGGCTTAATATTTTCAATTAATTATTTGTCTTGACAAAAGAAATCTAGAAAGTAAAAAAATATGAGCAAAAATCCCAAAACGTTTACTAAAGACGAAAAAAGTTCAAAAAAACTATTTTTCACTATTTTTGGTATCTTTAGTGTCGTCCTATCTGATTTTGTTTAAATTTTGGCCTATACTTTTTTTTTTCTGATTCCTCTTGTCGATAGAATGAGGAAACAAAAAAAATTGATGAAAAACTATACAAAAAATTCCGAAATATCAAATAATATCAACTGTCTTTAACAAAAAATAATTTAGTCCAAACTCAACTGTACTTGTCTATTGTTGTATCTGGTACTGTCACTCTACGTGTCCTCGGCATGTTATATTCATGTCCCATTTGTCTACTTCTTAGGTGGCTGCCTTTTTTGACAAATTCATTAGGTCGCTCTCAAAGCTTTCCTCTTTTTTATTTTTTTTATTTTCACATTTTCAAATGTTGTGAGGTTGACAAAAATTGCTGATGCCTCTGCTAATTTTGCAGGAAGCAAGCTTGGCTATCCCATTGTTCTCACCAGTTCTGGTCCCAATGGCACAAAGCTTTGGACCACTTCTGTCACAGATTACATCATCACCAACAGTGCGCCTTGGGGTGAGAACCTATTCACAAAAGTCCATCATGCTGACTTAAATATGAGGTCACAGTAGGTCACTACGACATGGCTTTACGTTGATGATTCTTACAGAGTGATAGTAGTGTTGATTTTCTTGAGATTTTGTTTAACATAAGTTTCAGGAAATGGGTAAAGACAACGAGAGCTTTGCGTTTCAACCATATTGAGTAGTCTTACACATTTGACCTCTTCTGGTGCCAGATCACTGTGTAATAGAAATGATAATTTATAACGACCCTGGCAATAACCATCGCAACTTCATTAATAAATATAAGAATAACTACTCCAGGACTGCGGATCAAAAAAGAAATACATAACCTTGGTTATCCAACCTTCTCTTCCTACTAAAGGACACGGGTCAGGCTTTCTGACTTATATGCCTGTCATTTTATGGTTCAAGGGTGATTGTGAAATTAACCAGTCAATGGTTTGCAGTCACACCTGTTATTAGGGATCTACTTGTGTATGTGTCCATGCTTTAAACCAGTTGATTGGATTGAATTTCAAAAGCTTTTTTTTACCTACTTGGAAAGTTATTAGGGATCTACTTGGAAAGTTAAGAATTTTTAGGTTGCTTCCTTCTTTTCCATTCCTTTTAGGGTGCTCATGAGTCACCACTTTAAAAGGTAAAGGGCATTACCCATTTGATGGTCTCATCAGTTTGCAAGCTGAGTGGTGGTCTGTATGCATCGTTCTTCTGAATTTGTTTCCATCATAATATTTCCCTATAATTTCTCCTGAATTCTCATAATCTTTTCTAGTGATGTTTGATGAATACAAGTGTCCACACTTAGCCTCCCTTTGACCACTCTCCGCGGGAGGGTCCGGTCCAAAAAGAAAGGATAGTACACACATAGTATGAATGGGGGTGTCAACATGTGTAAAGGCTAATCATATGTCGGGATTGGACCATTTTTCTCTTTTAATACTAGACGTGCAGCTATTACATCCAATGGAAGACTGATTTTTCCTTGTGATTTATATACAGGCAGAGATGACTATGAAACAATTAGAGAACCTTAGCCCTCCCATAATGAAGCAAGTTCTTCCTCTTGTTGAGCAACTTCCTCCTCTGTACATGGACTTGGTAAATGGAAGGGAAAATTTCACTCCAAAGCCAGAAGAAACACAACGACTAGTATGCCAATCCTTTTAAGTTATATTATGTTCAGCCTTCTCTGTTATTTTTTATGTATATCTTTCATTTCCTTCATCATCGGGCACGTGTTTCTCTCACTTGTTAGTTTAAGGGAAAATTACATAAAATACCCTTCATTTATCACTCGGTTTTTCTTAACCCCCTTCATCTACTAATTGTCTTAATGTACTTCCTAATCTTTCCAAATGTAACAATCAACTTCTTTTGAGTTGACAAGTTAGAAGAGAATACGGTAAGTAGTCGTGTCATTAATCCAAAAAGCGTCGATCGTTACAAATCAGGGGGTTAAGTGAAACTAAGTAATAAATGAAGGATTTTTTTTATGTAAATTACCCTTAGTTTATGTTAGATTTAATGATACCCAATCAATTATATTCTCCTTATTACACTATAGTTATACAAGAGGAAAAAAGAAATAAAAGAATTACGCTATGACTCTATTTACATATTAGAACAAATCTAATACTAAGTGCATAACACACATAAATCAACACTCCCCTTCAAGTTGGTGGAAAGATATCAATTAGGCTCAACTTGAACACAATGGGGTGAAAACTCTTGCTGTCCAGCTTTTTTGTGAAGATGTCAGCTAATTGATTTTCAGATCTCATAAAAGACATACGTATTAAATCCTCAAAGTGCTTGTCAATCTCTATATGTTTCGTTTTGTCATGTTGAACAGGATTATGATCAATGTTTATGACAGCTTTGTTGTCACAATAGAGTTTCATAGGATTATTATCAGACATTACAAAATCACGTAACAAGATTTGGAGCCACAGGAGCTCACAAACGCCATGAGCCATAGCTCTATACTCGGCTTCTGCGTTAGACCGGGCGACCATTGATTGCTTTTTATTTTGCCAAGTAATCAAATTTTCTCTAAGGAAAGTACAGTAGCCAGAAGTGAAGCGTCTATCATTCACAGAACCAGACCAGTCGGCATTAGTGAATGCCTCCAACCGCCGGTGACCATGGTTAGAAAATATAATCCCTTTTCTTGGAGCTTATTTGAGATACCTCAAAATACAATAAACTGCATGCAGATGTGAAGTACGAGGATCATGCGTAAATTGACTAACAACGCCCACTGTATAAGGGACATTCGGTCGAGTGTGGGCTAAGCATATCAGTTGACCCACTAGGCGCTGATATCTCTCCTTATCAGTGCACTCCCTCAAGTCTCCACTAAGATGATGATTCGCTTCAATAGGGCCATTTGCAGATTTATAATCCAACATACCTATTTCTTCCGGGAGATCAAGTATGTACTTCCGTTGGGAGATAAAAATACCCTTATCAGATCTTGCCATTTCCATTCTAAAAAAGTATCTCAGTGATCCCAAATCTTTAATATCGAGTTCTTGAGCTAGACTAGACTTGAGATTAAGAATCTCATTCACATTATTGGCTGTCATTATTATATCATCAACATAAACAATAAGAACGATGATCTTACCTACAGTTCCTTTGATAAACATTGTATGATCGGCATGACTCTGTATGTACCCAAACCTCAACATGGCTTATGAAAATCTGCCAAACCAAGCTCTAGGTGACTGCTTCAACCCATAAAGGGCCTTTTTCAATTTACACACTTTTCCCCCTGTCTCAGAGGAAGAAAAACCTTATGGTATATCTATATACACCTCCTCCTCTAACTCAGTATGAAAAATGCATTCTTCACATAAAACTGATGAATAGGCCAATTTACATTTGCACCACAAGAGAGTAGAGCTCGCCTAGAGTTGATCTTCGCTATTGGAGCAAAAGTCTCCTCGGAGTTAATACCATAGGTTTGAGTAAAACCCTTGGCAACAAGTCTTGCCTTGTATCTCTCAACTTTACCATCAACGTTCTGCTTAACAGTGAAAACTGTTGAATAATATTGTGTGAAAGTTTGGTTAGAGATTATGACGGTAACCTTTTATATAGTAATTCCAATATAAGTACATAGGCTCCTCCCAACATAGAAAGACAATAATGAGGAAACAAACAATAATAATTAAAGACAATAATATGATAGCTAATACACCAATAAAGGAAATAAACCAATATATGAAAATAAGGCAATATATGGTAAATATTCAACACTCCCCCTCAAGTTGGTGCGAAGATATCACTCATGCCCAACTTGTTAAGAATGAAATAATGAGATCGGCTTTCAAGACCTTTGGTGAGAACATCTACCAGTTGTTCACTAGATTTCACAGACGGAGTGCAAATAATCCCACTGTTCAACTTTTTCTTGATAAAGTGTGTCAATCTCCACATGCTTGGTTCTGTCATGTTGAACTGGATTGTGAGCAATACTAATGGCTGCCTTATTGTCGCAATATAACCTCATGGGTTCTGTAGGCTCAAACCTCAAGTCTCTTAGTAGGAGTTTTATCCACAGCAACTCACAGATCCCTTGTGACATTGCTCGAAATTTTGCCTCGGCACTGGATCTAGATACAACAGCCTGTTTCTTGCTGCGCCATGTGACAAGATTACCTCATACAAAGGTGTAGTATCCTGAAGTAGATCTCTTGTTGCAAATTGAGCCTACCAGTCTGCATCTGCATGTCACTACTTGTATATTATTATGGCTTCCAAAGAAAAGGCCCTTCCCAGGGGCTGACTTACCATGAGGAGCATGCATAAATTGACTTACCACACTCACAACACAGGCAATATCAGGACGAGTATGTGATAGATAGATTAACTTGCTCACAAATCGCTGATATCTCCCCCTGTCTACCACTGCTCCATATTTGCCTTCTTTTAATTTTTGATTAGGCTCCATAAGTATATCACATGCCTTGCACCCAAGCAAACCAGTCTCGGTTAGAAGGTCAAGGACATATTTTCTTTTTGAGATAAAGATTCTTTGACTGCTCCTAGCTACTTCAATTCCCAGAAAATATTTGAGACTTTTCAAATCATTTATTTCAAACTCCTTTGCAAGCTACCCCTTTAACATCTGCATCCCCTTCACATCATCACCTGTAAGAACAATATCATCCACATATATTGTGTGGGCAATTAGCTTAGCCTGTGAGGAATGTCGGATGAAGAGTGTGTGATCACCTTGGCTTTTGCCTAAAATCATATTTGATTATTGCTTGAGTAAATCATTCAAATCATGCTCTCGGAGATTGTTTAAGCCCATATGAGGACTTTTTGAGTTTACAAACCTTTCCCACTGTCTTGGGATCTTTAAAGCCGAGAGGAATGTTCATGTACACTTTGTTCTCCAGATCTCTATGTGAAAATGCATTCTTCACATCAAATTGATGATGTGGCCTATTGTTGTTTGCCGTTAGTGACAGAAGAATCCTCACAGTGTTCATTTTTATAAGTGGAGCAAAGGTCTCCTGGTGATCTATTCCATAGGTACCCTTTGCCACCAACCTTGCCTTATATCTCTCGAGGCATCCATTCGCTTTGTGCTTGACTGTGAACACCCACTTGCATCCCACCGTCTTGTGCCCATTCGGTTTCTCAACCAACTGCCAAGTGTTATTTTTTTAAAGAGTTTTCATCTCTTCTAACATGACACCTCTTCACTTGAGATCAGTGAGTGCATCTTGAACATTGTTAGGAATAGGCATAGAAGCAAGTTTTGAAACAAAAACTTTATGAGATGGGTACAGTCGACTATACGAGACAAATTTAGACATCGAATGTTGGGTACAAGCCCGGACACCCTTGCGTGTGGCAATGGGTTCATCTAAATCATCTAATGCATTGTCAGAAATAGAAGGAGAAGAGGAAGTAACAGTACCTGAACCTGTATCACGTGATGGTGATTGTAGTGACGGCAAGTTATGGAGGATGAAATGTCTGCCATTCATCATAATGATACATGGGAGTTGGTTCCCCTTTCTGCTGGTAAAACCCCTGGTGGCTGTCCTTGGGTCTTTACTGTCAAGTATTTTCCCGATGGTACCGTTGAGCGCTATGAAGCTCGCCTTGTTGCCAAAGGGTGCATCCAGACCCATGGCGTTGACTATTCTAAGACATTTTCGCCGGTTGTCAAATTTGGTTCTGTTCGGATTTTGATTTCTCTTCCTGCGATTCTTGGTTGTCCATTACTTCAGTTGGATGTCAAAAATGTCTTCCTCCACAGGAATCTCCACGAGTAAGTTTACATGGAGTAACCACTTGGGTTCGTTGCTCAAGGGGAGCGCCATTAGATTTGTTGTCTTCGCAAAGCACTATATGAGCTTAAACAATCTCCTAGAACCTGCCTTGGGAAGTTTAGTAATGCAATATTACACTTTTGCATGCGTCGCAGTCAGTTTGATCATTATGTGTTCTCTTAATTCTAATCGGCGAAAAGTATTATTGATTGTCTATGTGGACGACATTACTATTACTGGTGATGACCAGCGAGACATTGATTCTAACTGGGCTGGAGGACCATCTGATAGAAGGTCCACTACTGGATATTGTGTAGTTTTGGGCGGAAATTTTGTTTATTGGAAGAGCAATAAGCAAACAGTGGTTGCCCGGTCTAGTACAGAAGCAGAGTATAGAGCAATGACACACACCATGTGTGGGATGGTATGGTTGCGATAATTTCTTGAGGAGATAGGATTTCGTGTGCAGTTGCCTATGCCTCTATACTGTGATAACCAAGTTGTGATTCACATTGCATCAAATCCATTATTTCATGAGAGTACCAAGCATATTGAAGTTGATTATCATCTAGTTCGTGAGAAATTAAGAGATGGTGTAATAGCTACTCCATTTGTATCTACGGGTGCTCAATTAGCTGATATATTTACTAAGTCATTGCTCAAACCACGGTTAGAGTTGCTGTGTAACAAGTTGGGTTTTTGTGATATTTATTCTCCAGCTTGAGGAAGAGGTTGGAGTAGTAATTTGGTGTTATCCCACATCGGGTAGTTATGTATTGTGTTTTGTCTTCTCATAATATAAATAAGACCAATGAGTGTTAGGGTTAAATAACAAAAACCCTATACATTTTTTCTCTTCCCCAAACTACACAACTCAAGCATGCATCTCCTATTCACTACAATTAGTTCTCAGTCCATGCTAGTCCAAGTCACGATAGCGACTGTTTACCCCTTTGTTACTAGGGATTGCAAATACCCTATGGCTTTGGTACACAAGTTTCAAAACATGGTACACTTTTGTTCTAAAATGGTAAATTTAGCAATTCAAAACTATCTTCAAAGTTTTTTCAAAAAATCAACTTATTAAGGTAAAGACCTAGGAGTGATTGAATTTTGGTGAAAAAATTGTAAGACAATTAGTCATTATTCTCTTAGAAATGTGTTTTGTGTGGATAATTTGGAAGATAGTACTGAGTTTTACTAGATGTTTTATCATTTGGAAGAGTAAAGTTCTTGTTAGAGTAGTAGTTTAGTGTTATTCCACATTGGATCATCATGTCTTGTGTTTTATCCTCACATAGTATAAATAAGACTCATGAGTGTTAGGGTTAATTAACAAAACCCTAAACCCTAAAATCAACTGACCTGCTACACTATTGCCACCCTTGGCTACCGCTGCCACTCTCGACGTTGCTAGTCGTCGTTTGTTGATCTGAAGTTTCTGTCATCGTTGATCTCTCTGTCTACCTCCAGTCCATTACTTGCGGATCTCTTTGTCGCTAATCTGGAGATTTTGTCTACATGAGTTATTGATCCTCATTGATGTGGTTTGTTCTCGCTGATATTCCTTGGTCTCTCTGGTAACCGTGGTCACCTATCTCTAGTAACAGTGGTTCTTTTTTTCTCTGGTGAGTGCTCTTCATCTTTAGTTGTCACACACAAATAATGTGTAAAAGTAATCGTAACCTCGTGTTATTGCTTGGATCTATGGTCAATGGGTATTATGTGGCAATGGGTCTGTCATAGCTCTGTTTATGGGATATTGCCTACTCAGATATTTTACCTAAGGTTGGTGATATTCGTATGACGTATATTGATTCGCTCTACTCATGTTTGTTTTGGTTTTGTTGTGAATCGTTGACTTGATATTGGTTGTCTTGCTCTAGTGACAGTTGGTTAAGATTTCTTTACTACAATGTCTGCGATGGATTCAGATACTGGCTCTAGCCCCACTATTACTACTGTTACCACTAATCTGACTCATCCTTCTTGGTACCGGGACCGACTGTCTATTACCTCCACACCATTAACAGGGAGAAATTATTCTGTGTTGACTAAAGCCGTTGAGGTTTATTACTTGGGAGAGTCCCAATATCACTATTTGACCGACGATTCTACTGATTCCAAAGCTTCTGGATATTCTGTATGGGTAGTTGAGGACGCTTGTATTCGTTCTGAGTTGTGGAATAGTATGGAGGATCATATTGCTAGCTGCCTGATTTTTTTCCCCACGGCGAAACAAGTATGGACCCAAGCTCAAAAGATGTATTTTGGTGTCAATAACTTTTGTTCCATGTATGATCTTCATCAGTCATTTTCTCTCTCTCTCTCTCTCAAGGAGATTCATCTTTGGAGGCTTACTATGCTAAGTTTTAGAGCATTTGTGACAATTTCAATATTTGCGAGCCACTTTCCACTGATCTTCAGGTTATGCGATGCCAACGTGAGCGCATGCAGGTTGCTCAGTTTCTATCGGGTGTCTTGTCCACTTATGACTCGGTTAAGAACCAAATGTTGGGGTCTCGTGATCTTCTCTCCCTCAGTGAGGTTTTCAATCGCCTCTGTCAGTCTACTGTATTTGGACTTGCATTATCTGCGTCTCCTTCTAATCGTTCCACATTAGCTTTCGGTGTATCCAGTGGCCTTTTTTCAGCCGAGGCCGTGGTCGTGGCTACGATTCTGGCCCTCGCGAACGTGGTCGCATTCTAACTTTGGTGGTCATGGTGGTTAACCGCCCATGGGCAGTGGTCCTCGGCTGTGCACTTATTGTGGGGGTACTGATCATACCGTGAAGCACTGTTATGATCTTCATGGATTCCCCAAGCTCATCAAGTTGCTACTTCTCAGGATACTGGACAGCTTTCTCCCATTGCCGCTAACAGTGCGGTGACTATTTCTGCGGAAGAATACTAGCGCCTTGTGTCCATTCAGTCTCAATCGGCTCGTTCTGCTTCATCTTCCACTGCTACACTTGCTTAGACCGGTTCTTCTATTGCTTGTGTTGCCTCCTCTCTTCCTTCTACTCCATGGGTTATTAATTTTGGTGCCTCTGACCACATGACCGGTACATCTATTCTCCTTTCTGGACGACAGTCTATTGCTACACCGTCACATGTTACCTTAGCCGATGGTTCCACCACTGCGATTACCGGTTTTGGCTCCTTACCTGTCACTTCTACTATTACTTTGGATTCCGTCTTACATGTTCCCCATTTTCCCTTTAATCTTATGTCTATTAATAAATTTACAAAGTCTTAAATTATTCAATAACATTCTTGCCTCATGGTTGTGTGTTTTGGGATCTCACAACGGGGAGGAAGATTGGTAGTAGTGCTTGTTAATTAGGTTACATGTACAGGTTAACCCTAAT
>JABCMJ010025123.1:0-11873 GCA_014822125.1 Arbutus unedo | reverse complement strand
CTGAACAAAGCCGTCGATTTGTTTATGATTTATTTTCCCACACTGTGACGGTTTATACCCCAACTCGATTCTTACAGAAATGAAATAGTCAATGGGGAATTTTCATTCAAACACATTTATTAGGACAATAAAATCATCAAGGAAACAACTAATTAGTAAATTTCTAATTTTGAAAATATCTCTTGATTTGTTGAAAATATCTCATGATTTGAGAAATGATTCACTCCAAACGAGAATGGGCTCAACTAAATCGGACCAAACCGAATAGGTTACTCTTATAATAATCCAACCAAAAAAAAAGACCTAATATAATTGTGATATTTCCAGTTGAACCAAGCATTCTCTCATTCTGTGCAAGGCCTCATAAAAAGGTCATAAACCAGATAAATTGAGTGTCTGGGTGATTAGCTGCACCCTTAATGACATAAGAGAAAGTCTATGAACACACCCACTTGTGCACAGATCCAAACACTGATCCGTTCGATGCACGTAAGGCCCTCTAAAATAATACGAGCCCACGTGTATAGGACGATTTTAAACACATCTGTACACTAGTTGCTCATGACATAAACAAGAACTGGCTCAACCAATAGGTACAGAAGCTTGAGATACACCATGCCATGCTCATCAAAATGACAGCAACAAAAATCTCATGAGAGAAAATTTGATAAAGACCACTTGCAGATGTAATAAAGTCACTCACTTCCCCAATACCCAGAAACAAAAGATAAAAAAACTTAAGGATAGATCAGATGGTCTCTGTGTTCTTTTGTTTCCACTCCAAAAAATGCTCACTAAATTCTACAAAACCATGTTGCTGTTTCTTTCTATAGCTCTGTGTGTGTAAATAAACTACCTATGTGTTGCTCCATAAGCTCCTTATGCAGGTGAACTCATCAAATCAATTACAACGAGCCCGAGAACAATATAAATTCAGAAATGAATGTCGGGCTCTTTCTACCAACAAATATAGTGTTACTTGGGTGAGCATACTATATGTTGTGCGGTAAGCCCACAGAGCTTCCTGCAGCTTTTCATGACATGTTCGCCTGTTTTTATACGCCATCTTCCTCAGAATAGTGCATAGCTTCTTGTTGAATGCTTCTGCCAATCCATCTGTTGTTGCATGATACCAGGACAAATGATGGAAGTGAATATTTTATTTTGCGTACAGCTTAGCCAATGGCTTGCTCTGGAATGGCTGTCCATGACCCGAGATTATGTTGTCTGGGATGATACCATATCAATATATGATGTGTGTTCGAATAAACTCTGACATGGTACGGTGTGTGAAGTCTTTTGACTGGTACGGCTTCAGCCCATTTCCTGGCCAACGAGCACAAGTACATACTTGCTGCCACAGATGCTCACCCCAAATTGACATAAACAAGAACTGGCCCAACCAACAGTTACAGAAGTTTGATATATGCCATGCCATGCCATGCTCATCAAAATGACAGCAAAGAAGATCTCACGAGAGAAAATTTGATAAAGACCAGTTGCAGATCTAAAGTCACTCACTAACCCAATAACCAAAACAAAAGATAAAAAAACTAAGGACAGATCAGATGTCCCTGTGTTCTTTTGTTTCCACTCCAAAATATGCTCTCTAGATTGTACAAAACAATGTTACTGTTTCTTCTAGGTGTCTGTAAAAATAAACTACTTATGTGTTGCTCCATATGCTCCTTGTGCAGGTGAACTCATCAAATCAGATACAATGTCATTGCACTTGATCAAAAGGTTCAACATCTGCTCGGAAATGTCAATTTCTATGGTGGTGGCACTAGTACTTCGATTGCTCTTAGACCTGTTTTCATCATCTGGTGACTTCTTTGGGCCTGACTTTACTTTTGGAACCGACTTTAGTTTTGGAACCGTATCAAGAGATTCTTCCATTAGTACTTCTATTCCTTCGGTGGTGGCACTAGTACTTCGATTGCTCTTAGAACCGTTTTCATCATCTGGCGACTTCTTTGGGCCTGACTTTACTTTTGGAACTGTATCAGGAGATTCTTCCACAACCCGCTTGCTTGATTCATCTCGGGATGATGACACTTTTGAGGTTTGCAAGATATAATTTACCTTTGAGTTGCCAAACAAAGCCTTAGTTTTGAGTGCATGATTATATGCCGCCTGAGCACTGGAGACATTCTTGAACACAACCCGGCATGTTGAAGATTTCCAAAACACACGCGTTGCCAACTCGTTGAGTTTTCCAAAACATGCAAACCTTGCTTTCAGTTCTGAAGCCGAAGGCAGTGCTGCTCGCAGAGGGAATCTCAGCTTCAATGTTGCTGGTTCGGGCGGACCCTCCATTTCCTCATCGCCTTGAACGTTCTTGTTTTCAGCCAATGAATTCGCCTCCTGCAATGCTTTTGGCTTTTGGAAGGGCTTCTTTTTTACTAGACATTTGGTTTGACATTTGACGCTCTCGTCAGAACTGAGCCTCTTTCCCGAAGGTTTTGAAGAATAGGAAGAAGAATGCGCCCTCGCATTCTCAGAAGCTACATTACCAAGACGAGTTGTAGAGGACCAAGTACCAATCTGTTTCCTGATCATTGGCTGACCCCTCAAAGGAGCTGCAAACAAGAAGAAAAAAGGACTATCAGATAGAAAAGGCAAAGGCTAAATTGTATATTTCTAATCATAACCAGCAAGATTTTGTCCGAGTATACTGCATAATCTATGAAAGAGAGCTATTAAAGGGATCTAGAAAGTAGTGATTAAAACAAGACTCAAAATACAGAATGTTGTTGGTTTACTTCAGAACATCTCGGTCATGACTATTTTGGGCGCAGAAACTCGAATATGGCCATCTGCCTTCATGATACATCAGATTTTAAACGCCTCAAGGATTTTCAAAAAGTTTCGGGATTCTCATCATGGAGAATACAAGGACGACAATAATCCTACGAAATGGTTAAGAAAACAAACTGGCTAATTGAGATTAACTTTTAGCTGGTGCAAGTTAAGCCAAATCCCCTTTTCGAAATTCATGACTCTTACCAAATTTCCAACCTATGAATGTTTGAGCTCCCGAGATCATCTTGCTCTTGGAGCTCAAATCACAATTGTGGAAGCAGGCTATGAAAGGAAACAATGAAAGCTAGTGATATCGAGGGCAATAATATACTAAAAAAAGCACCATCTAAGGAAACTATAACAAGCTTATCATAAAGTTTTAGAGGTTGCGGCTTGGAGATTGGCGGCTTAATATAGCTCTTTGCAGTACGGTTAATGTTCTGGGTATTTGAAGGTAGATAATAGAAGCTGCATAAAGAATAAATGTATAAACATCCAATGACTTTTACATGGAAAATGCCAAGCTTGAGCAAGCCAAGAGTAGAACCATCAGTCATTTGCTCAACATAATAGAAAAACCAAAGTCCTAGGAAAAGAGGGAGAGAGTAATAAAAGAACTAACTATTTGTCGACAAAATAGCATGATGATTCAAAGACAGGTTGAAGGCCTTAATTTTACAAATCAAGCATGAAACTTCAAGCTTAGCTTCTACTCAACTACAAATCCCATGTCCCATCATCTGTGCAGATAAATTCCACCTCACATTATGCACCCGATCATCTTGATTTTGTTAAAGCATCCAACTCAAAACTAACTGGCAATGAGTGGAAAGGCGGCCCAAACTCATATGCTAGTTTCGGTGGTAATAATTAATCATTAATCAATATGTGAGACAAACTCTAACACTCCCACGCACGTGCGACCCTGAACTGCACGTGGAGAGGTAAACAATGGATCCATAACACACGGATCATAGCGGAATAAGGCACACTTAAGGCACAAATAACGGGATAATCAACTAAGAAAGTCTTGTCCAAAAGCTTCCGAATCCCTAGCTCTGATACCATGTTAAAACATCCAACTCAAAACCAATTGACAATGAGTGGATAGGTCGTCCAAACTCATATACTAGTTTTTGAGGTAATAATTAATCAAAGTGAGACAAACGCTAACAGATTTCGAAGACATTACAAAGTTAACATAAAGAAAAAATGGAGTACCAAATCATCAATACCTTGTGGTGGTACTTCTCGTGAGTCATTTGAAATCATGGATGAACCTTTAGGGCATGGTGGCAGTACCCCAAATGCCTCAGCATAAGTGTTATCAAACTCCTCAAACACAGCCCTCCGATAAGCAAGCAAATGAGCTACATTCGTCATCCATTTGACGTTTCTTTGCACATCCTTACGTGGCATCAACGCCAACTTTTGCACAAACGAAAGTGTTTTAATTGGCTGGAAACCATATCTAGCCATTTCAATCTTCTTCACCGAATAGACATTGCCATTTTCAAAACCACTCACATCCACTTCCAAGAACCCTTGAACGCTTGTTGGGCTGAAGTTGTTAGGGTTCCGGCATAAACAAGTCAAGCCAAGTGCAGCTCTCCTGTTCACTTCATCCTTAGCCTCCCCAACAGCAGTTAACAATGGTAGAGTGTCAGCCAGCTTAGATTTCTCAGTATAGTGAGGACCAAAGGGAATGAGTCCATCTGGTTCAAGCCATCCATAGGTGTTATCACCATAAAATGCAACCAGCAAGTGACCCTCTCTCTTGGTAATACAAGCCAATGGAGATGCAAAAGCTTCATGAAATATTTGCCCTGGCCACCATGGATGTGATTCAACTCTTCCCCAAACCATATCTCCTACCTCATATCCATACCCCAAACCTCTCAATCCTCCCTTTTTCGGAGCATCAAGCATTTTGAGTGCATTTCCTTCATCATTCAGATTGGCATGTCGGTCTCTTGTTCCTCTAATTCCCTTTATGTTTCTATAAGAAATCATGGCTTCCTTTTCTGTCAGGGTCATCAAACGTGCCATCTTCGTGCTTCTAGAAGGAAATGTATTGTTGTCCCCAATTGCCAATTCCTTACGCTTGGCTACATAATCCAAACCTTCCTTTTTCTTACTAATTCCTCTAGAATGAACATCATTGTTAGCCATAAATTTCTTACCCTGAACGTTCATTGATTTGATATTTTTTACAGCCGAATTATCACATCTGCTACCGCACAACCCACCATCTAAAACCCTAACCTCATCTCAACTATACATGTCAGTTAAGTTGTGTTGAGAAGAATTTGTAGTACCTGCAGACCCCATTTCAATTGAGAAAGACCTCCTTCAAACAACAACTTTACCGCTTGATAGGATCTACTCAAACCCTATTATAGAAGTCACACAAGCAAGAAAATTAACATTTGAAAAGTTACTTCTTTTGTCGCAATCTATGCTACTCTTCTTGCGCCCAAGTCCCCCTTGTATAGATTTTGAGTAGGTTAGGTTCTTTCTCCTTTTCATCTACGGGTATGTAACCAAGAATGTTGAGCCACTTCGAGCTGTTAACTATTTTACCTCATCAACTCCTTTAGATCCTTATCCTTTGCAAAAGCGAACCTTGCTTCATGTGCTTCATCAGATTCATTAGATTCGGCTTCGGTTCTATCTATTCATTCTTCTGCTTCCTCATCTGATCCAACAAATCTTGCCCGAACCCACCCTTCTATTTCCAATCAAACATTGGATCAAATGTTATTCTTAAAAAGTATAAATAGCACATCAAATGGATCATATGATGAGCCCAAACAAGAAATCCAAGAACACCTATACTGATCATGGCATAAATAAAACAAAGAAAAGATAAAGGATCCCATAACAAGGAGCAAAACTCTGCAGCTGCCTTTGTTCACTGCCAAATCTGGTCCCTTTCATGGTGCTAGATCCTCTGGGTTATTAGATTTGAAAAAGCCCCCGTATCTAGGCGAGGTGATGGTGGGGAACTCCAACTTGTTTTGGCTTTAGGCCTTGCCCAGACAATCACACGATGAATCTTAATACATTTGGACACAAGATATGTTAAGGACATGAACTATATCAAAACGAGCAAACATGTACTCATTCAGCATCTTCTAAGCAAATCAAACACATTGACAAGTGCGAGCTTTGGCGTGGTACTAATTATAACAGCTCAACACAACCTAGTAGAGTACTCGCCTAAGGAAGAAACATGTCAACATAGGATTGGTGTAAGCGCATCATGCAAAGTTGTGTAGTTGGCCGAAACGGGATATTCTTCAAAGCACTTCTTTTTTGTTTAAAAACAAACTATACCCATAAAATGCTACAAAATTACCAGCAAAGTAAAAAATAGCAATTGAATGCACTTTCTTTGTTTGGAGAAGAATATCGCTTTAATGCTATTCCTACAAAGCCATAGACCATATCCGAAAATTTAAAGCTAAATTATTGACGTTATATGCGTATGGTGAGTGACGCTAGTGAATCTTATCGACGTTACACTAGTGACACCATGTGAGCGAACTCTGCATTGTAACTACAACTGCAAATCAATCAAGCTACAGTAATTGTAGCAATAGTGTGACATCAAATGTGCATCACGCGTGCAACAAACATCAAAAGATGGTTGTTTGGATTTTATATTTCAGTATAATGAGGTTCAACAAGTCCATTTGGTTCAAATCAACAATATGTGCTATCTGCACAAAATGCAACCAACAGTCAAACCCTCTTCCTCAATCTATAGATTGATGAACATGCAAACTTTATCAACTTTTTTTGGCCACGAGGGATGTGAATCAACCTTTCCCTTATCCCAGATATTCCAGTCTTCCTTCTTCAAATGTTGAATCTAAATTATAAAAATGTAGATTGTTCCCCTCTTGTTCCTCTACTTCCCATTATGTTTCTAGAACAACTCGCGGTCATCACATGTGCCATCTTCGTGCATCTAGAAGGAAATGTATTGTTGCCCTCAATTGCCAATTCCTTATGCTTGACTATCATAGCCAAACCTTCCTTATTTCTTACTACTTTCTCTCGAATTGGAATATCATTGGTAACTATAAATTTATCACCCTAAACATTCATTGATTTGACATTTTTTAACGCCGAACTGTCATGTCCGCTACCCCACCACACACCCTACCATCTGAAACCCTAATTTACCTATACTACACATGTTAATTAATTTGTGTCGGAAAGAATTTGTAGTACCCTCAGACCCCATTTTGATTGAGAAATACTTCCTTCAAACCATAACTTACCACTTGATAGGTATGTGTTCACTAAAACCCTGTTATAGAAGTCACTTAAGCAAGAAAATTAGCATTTCAAAAGGTACTTTCTTGTTTCAAATCAAACACTGGATCAAACGTTATTATTAAAAGCCATAAGATTGGACCAAATTCATATATAATACACAAACAATTTTTAAGCCTTTATGCATTCGGACACGACTTGTGTTAAGGACATGAACATTTATCAAAACGAGCAAACATTTACCTCTTAAGCAGATCTTTTGAGGAAATCAAACCCATTGTTATGGATTTTCTCTTGTTTGAATCCTGAGATATGTATGAGTATATATGCATAAGAGAGAGGAGAGGAGGATTGAGGTAAATGTGGAGCAAGCAAACAAACCAGAAGGTTGTTCTATTGGTGGGATGTAGACAAGAGTGTGCTCTCGATGTGGTACTAATGGTAATTAGCTCAGACAAACCTAATGGAGTACTCGCCGAAGGAGACACATGGCAACATAAGATTGGTGTAAGCCCATCATGCCAAGTCGTATAGTTAGCCGCAATGGGGTATTCTTCAAAGTGTTCTTTTTGTTTGAAAACAAACTATGCCCATAAAATGCTACGAAATTGCCAGCTAAGTAAAAAGTAGCAATTGAATGCACTTTGTGTATTTGGAACAAAATAGTATCAATGTGATCCCTAAAGAGTGACATAACATATCCCGCTATTTAAACTTAAATCTTGTCCATCTTATAGGCATATGGCGAGTGACACTAGTGACACCATGTGAGCGATAACAGTGCAACTTAACTGCGAATCGATCAATCTACAGTAATTCTAGCAATATTGTGTGCATTAAACGTGCATCACATGTGCAATATCACTAGAGCGTTGGTCTTGTAACTAAGTATAGTGAGGTTCAAAAGCACCGAGTCCATCTGGTTCAAACCAACAAAATATGCTACCTTAATAAAATGTAACCAAAACTCTTCTTCCTCACTATTACATACTGATGGACATGCAAAGCCTTCATCAAAATTTTCTAGCCACTAGGGGTATGATTCAACCCTTCCCATATACCAAATCTTTCAGTCTTCATTCTTCAAATGTTGAAGAAAGTATCAAAATACAGATTGCCCTTATCTGGTTCATCTACTTGCCATTATGTTTCTATAAGACGTCATGGCTTCCATTTTGTAAGGGTCATCAAACGTGCAATCCTCGTGCATCTAGAAGGAAATTTATTGTTGCCCCTCATTGTCAACTCCCTATGCTTAACTATAAAATCCAAACATTTCTTTGTTCTTACTAATTTTTCATTGGAAACCATAAATTTCTTACCCTGAACATTCATTGATTTGACATTTTTTATCACCAAATTGTTGAGTCCGCTACCGCACACCCTACCATTTGAAACCCTAATCTTAAATCCAATATACGTGCCAATTAATTTGTAACGGGAGGAATTTGTAGTACCCTTAGACCCCATTTTGATTGAGAAAGACTTCCTTCAAACCATAACTTTACCACTTGATAGGCGTGATCTACTAAAACTCTATGATAGAAGTCACATAAACAAGAAAAATTAGCATTTCAAAAGGCACTTTCTTGTTTCAAATGAAACATCAGATCGAACGTTATTGTGAAAAGCCATAAGATTAGACCAAATCCATACACAAAGCACAAACCAATTTTTAAGACTCCTTGCATTTGGGCGCGAAATGTGTCAAGGACTTGAACATGTATCAAAACAAGCAAACGTGTACCTTGAAGAACGAAGTCGAAGGTAAAGAAAGAAAGGTAGAGTGGGCTTCTAGTTGCTCTGCTTGGGCTGGATGGCTGTCCAGGGAGAGAGATGTGGAGCGAGAGAACAAACTAGGAGGTTGTTCTGTCGGCGGACACAGACAAGGGTGTGTGTTGGCTGTTGTACGAATGATAACACCTCAGACATAACCTTGTGTGAGTGCCTGCCTGAGAAAGACACATGTCAAAATAGGATTGGTGTAAGCGCGTCAATTTTATTGTGTCAATTTGGAACTGAATAAATTGCAAAATTGCCAGACAATAAATGGTAGTAATTGAAAGCACAATTTTATTCCTAAAAAGCCAAAAAGAAAATCCCCGTATTTTAAAGTAAATCTTATTCATGTTATACATATATGGTGAGCGAGTTATGATATCATGTGAGCGATAACTCTGCATTGTAACTATAAATGCGAAGCAAAATCAAGCTTTAGCAGTTGCATTAGTGGTGTGTATGCATCACACGTACAACATCACTTGAGTGTTGGTCTGCTTTAATAACTCAGTGTAGTAAGGTTCAAAAGCAATGAGTACATCTAGTTCAAACCAACAAAATGTGCTATCACAACAAAACCCAACCAAGACTCAAACCCTTTTTCTCGATATTACAGACTGATGGAAATGGAAAGGTTTTATCAATTTTTTCTGGCCACTAGGGATGTGATTCAACCCTTCCCATATCCCAAATCTTTCAATCTTTCCTTCTTCAAATGTTGAATAGAAAGTATCAAAATGCAGATTGTCCCTCTCTGGTTCCTCTACTTCCCATTATGTCTCTAGAAGAACGCATGGCTTCCCGTTTTGTCAGGGTCATCAAACGTGCCATCTTCGTGCTTCTAGAAGGAAATGTATTGTTGCTCCGCATTGCCAATTCCTTAACACTTAACTATATAATCCAAGCCTTCCTTTTCTCTTACTAATCCCTCTAGAATATAATCATTGTTAAGCATAAATTTCTTACAAGAACGTGAATTGGTTTGGCATTTTTTAACGCCAAATTATCACAACTGCTACCACACAACATTTTGAACCCTGAACTTAAGTCTGCTATACATGTCAATTAAGTTGTGTCAGGAAGAATTTGTAGTTCCATCAGACCCCATTTTGATTGAAAAAGACTTCCTTCAAACCAAAACTTCAAAAGGTACTTTCTTGTTTCCAATCAAATATCAAATCAAATGTTATTCTTTGGATCCATACAATTGGACCAAATTCATGCACAAAACACAAACCACTTTTTAAGCCTCTGTGCATTTGGACACGAAATGTGTCAAGGACATGAACATGAATCAAAACGATCAAACACGCAGCAGATCTATTAAGGAAATCAAACATGTGGACCACTATAGATTTCCTTTTGTTTGAATCCTGCGAAACATATTAATATATATGCATAAGAGAGAGAAGGCAAGGGAGGGGGATGTGGAGTGAGAGAACGAACTAGGAGGTTTTTTTATTGGTGGGACGTGGACAAGGATGTGCTCTGGCTGGGATACTAATGATAACAACTCACCTAACATCCAAACCTCCCTTTTTGTAACTAACTCATCTGAAAATAACATCACTCTCGACCATAATTTTCTTACGCTGAAAGTTCATTGATTTGACATTTTTGATTGCATAATTATCTTGTCTGCCATGGTAAACCCTATAATCTAATGCATGTCTATTGATTGTGTCCTGAAGAATTCGTAGTACCCCCAACTCCCAAGCCCCTTTGCATAGCTATAAGGCTTAATATGTATATGCTTAATAAAACCCTGTAAAGAAGTCACATAAGCAACAAAGTTTGAATTTTAAAAGATGCTTTCTTGCTTAAGCAAATCTTCTGAGGAAATCAAACACATTGACACGAGATGTGTACATGTACATGTATCAAAATGAGAAAACACGTATCTCTTAAGCAGATCTTCTGAGGAAATCAAACACATTGACTGCAATGGATTTTCTCTTGTTTAAATCATAAGATATCTAGTTCACCAACATTTTCGGCTCATAGCAGTATTATTCAAAGCTGAATCCTCATCAGGAGTCGAATCCACATTGCCATATGAATCGGCATCGGCCAAACAACGAGCACAAAATGGAAAGGGAGAGGGAGAGGGAGAGGGAGAAAGATGGGGAGCAAGAGAATAAACAGGGAGGCCATTCTGCTGGTCGGCATGCTTACAAGAGTGTGCTTTGCTTGTGGCTCTAAGGATACAAGCTCAGGCATAGACTAGTGGAACACTTGGCTACAGAGGTGTAAACGAGTCAAACAAGCTCGTGTCGTTGGCCGCAATATGGCATATTCTTCTAAGTACTTTTCCTGCATTTAAAAACAAATAATAACAAGAAAATTATACGAACCAACAAAATAAAAACCAGCAAGTGAGTTAAATTAGTGATACCACGTCAGCATTAAGTACTCGTGTAACTATGAATGCTTAGCAATGAAGCTATATTAGGTGTAGCAATAGAGTGTGCACAAAACATGCATTACAAGTTCATCATCATTGACGTAGCATAATTGAACTCATATCTACTAGTTCACCCTTTCTCTTCGTACTACCTGAAATGTGCATTCAAGTTATATTAGTTGTCAATTGCAACCTAGTTGTAGCAAGTGTGTGCGCATCAGACGTGCATTACATTTGCAATGCCACTGATTAGGTATAGTCAAGTCTCTATCTGATACCGTTCCATTTATATGAGAAAAGTGTCCAAACTTCCTTCTTTCAATGAATCAAGATTCAGCCATTACAATATAGCATCGCCAAAGGTATACATGTAAAAAAAATACCCAACATCCAAATAGGATATAAGATAGAATTTGCTCATGATCTAATGTGGAATCAAATGAAGCAAACTTGTGGCTCTACAATTATTAGATAGAGTTTCTACTACCGTGCTCAAGTCCTCTAGGAACGATTGTAGTAACCGGGTAGTTCTATGTACCTTCAGTGTTGTTATTTCAGTAGCTTGGTTTCTGCTTGGTTTTTGGCTCTAGGTGATGTT
>JABCMJ010025095.1:0-13227 GCA_014822125.1 Arbutus unedo | reverse complement strand
TGTCGCAAGCAGCAACAACGGTTCCATGGGTCCTATGACGCGTGGCAAGACTAGGGTGATTGCTACCCTTGCAAATCTTAGAGTTGCATCAAGCACTAGTCCAATGAATGTGCCGCACGAAAAATATTGAAGTGCTACCACTCTTGCAACAAAGAAAAAAGAGGAAAGGGGCTCCAAAAAGATTCTATCCGATTTCAAGAATTCGATCTCGAGAGGCTTGTCACCGCGCTCTTCTCGTCCACTTTCTGATGCTTAGTCTAGCACATGCTTGCATTCGGGATCTTCTCATTCATTGCCCATAAACTAATTCTTGTCAAATCATTTGAAGTCATCTTATTCCATAGCCATGCAAGTCATCACCACTGGCACGATGTCGGTAAAGGATCAATTCGTAACAATAGCTTGCGCAATCGAAAAGCTCATCAAAATTGTCTCAATCCACAGACAAGCATGGTTGAGGTTGTGCTTGGGGCATGAAAAAATGGGGTACTGGAGTCAAACTCCAAGTATTATTTGATAATAAAAATGTTGTGTCATGCGATCTAGATGCCGCTAGTGGGCATTGCGTAACTAGGAAATCTGTGGGAGATGAGATTCGAGATGGTGATTGCCAACACCTTCTGCACGACTGGATGGTCATGTATATTTAGTTTCAATTTATGCCAATGCACATGATGTTCAACTCTAGTTCTTTAGTATTACAATTTTTTATCCCATCGAAAATGAGAAAGAGAACAAAAACAACTATGATCATACTTAGATAAGCATCCATAACTTTGTCAAAAATTAATGTGTCAATGTATCTATATCGTTCCATGTGTCCGCAACCATGATACTTACATAAGCATCAATAAAAAAATTTTAAATCAAGGTGTCGGCGTGTCTGTATCGTGTCGCATGTCTGTATCCATGATATTTACATAAGCATCCATATGCATCCATAATGTTTTCAATCTAGCTAGTATTTAAATGTTTGTTTACAAATTCGTAACAACAATTGTAGGATGGACAAAAAGTATTCTTGGCGAGTTGCACTATTCCTAAAGTAGATGTGGCCGAAAGAATCATTATTAGCAAGGATCCATTAATAAAAGGATACAAAAAATCATTGAGTCCGGGGTTCTAAAAAGTTTTAAATAAAAATGCACTATATCCCAGAACTTCTTTTGTAAGACCTCTGGAAAAAAATTGCACGATTGGACAAGTGGTTGGTCGTACTGTTGCCTAGCAAATACGTACGATAAAATCTTATTATTTGATGTGATTCCAAACACATAAAAAATATAAATTTACTTTGTATCGCAATTTCATTTATCATCTTTCTTTTCAGGTGTTTGAAGAAAACTAAAGTATCCATCTATTGAGAAGATTTAGATTTTGAAGCCTACTTGTTTATGGATTAATGAACATGTATGCTGTTGAATGAACATATTTTAAAACCACGTATATTAATTGTATTATTTAGGGCAATGTAATGTGAATGTCATAGGAATAAATGGACGTGTTTGTGGATGTTGATTTTAATTGAATGGAGAATGATTTAAAAACTATAATCTGTGGTTATTTTTGAAATTATTGTCATTGTTTTTGTTGTCTAAGAAATTATATTAGTTAGCTTGTGAGATTTCAGATTAAAGAATTAGCATTAAGTTAGTTAGCTTGTGCAATTTGAGACTAGAGAATTGATATTTGAATTTTTCATTTTTCGAGATGCCAAGAAACCCAAAATGGTTTTTTTAATGCAATGTTTAGCCGTAACAAAAAGTAAGATCTTTTTCGACCACTCAGCAAGGGGTGGCAAATAGTCCTTACTTTTTGCGGCAAAGAAGCCGTGCCAAATGGCCTTCCCTTTTGCAACGTCAACTAAGGTGTTGCAATAGATCCTACCTTTTGCAATTGACCTTTGTAGTTTTACATTGGGTCACAAATCATCCAACCTTGCAACATCATCTGACCGTCTCAAAAGTATTTTCAATAATTTTTACTTATCGAGCACTTTAGTTATCGAGTACTTCACTTATTTTCTACATTTTAGGACTTCACTTTCTTGCATTTTCATTTTGTATAAGAGTATCCATTAACATAACTAGAGTAAGAGTAATAGCCTAGTTCACAGGTTACCTTGTTACTACTATCATTTTTTGTAATTGTGATTAGTTCCTATTAGTGTCAAATTTATTTTTCTTTCGAGTTGACCATTTGTATTCATACTTGTTGAAAATCATCTTCTTGATTGAGGAAATCTTGTAAGGACGGATTGATTCTTGCACACTTGAATTTATTATTTTGCCCACAATATCAAATTAAGCCTCACACAAGTGATTATTGCAATCTCTTCTAATCGACTAATCAATTGATTATTGCGCCCTCTCTCTCTCTCTCACACACATACGATGCTAAAAATCTACCCAATTTTATGAATCAAGTTCTAGACTATAACATACCATTAAATAGGGATGACAACAGGACGGATCAGGGGAGGATATTGTTGTCCCCACCTCCAATCTCCGAATCTGTATTCGATCCCCATTCCCGCCCCGATTTTCGTTCAGGATTATTTTTGCCCTCCACCTCTAGCAACATCAACGACTTGGATACTCCGAGAGCCACATTCTTATTGGCCATTGAGTCATTTGCTTGCACAAGACCCCGACCTCTGGAACATGGGAGGATTCCAAACAGGGGCTGCAGTGCCATGGGGTGGTATTGCCACTTCCATAGATTCGATGGGGCGGTTCTTAACCATCAAAGTCCCAAGTGAGGCAGGAGGTACCACTTTCACACCAGTGAAGACAGCTGCTACCTTAACCCTTGATCTTTTTTATGGTGGTTGCTCCCCAGTGACGCCGCCATTTTCGATGGACCAGTATCCTTCCCCCTTGAGGGATCAGCCTGATGCCTCCTTTTGCTTTTGAAACCAACCTCCTCAGCCATGCTCTTCACCGGTGGTTCCACTGGGTGTTTAGACACTTCTTCCAATCTGGAGATGTTGGTGTGGGGAGTTTGAAGATATCAAGGGTTGATGTTGGTCCTGCTAGTTCGGTGAAATTTGGTACCTCATGCTTGATTGCGGCTTCCCTTGCCAGATGTAGCGAATCGAGAATTGGCTTCATTGCTATCGACTTGTGCTCATGCTCTTTCCCTTTATAGATAAGTTTGGTATTTAAAAGAGTATCCTAAGACAATGGGAGCATCTTGATTTGGCAATTCATAGAATCTGCTCAAATGGTGAAGATTTGCTTCTACCTTGAAACTGGGGATAACTTGGTCACTTGAGGAAAGGTAAGATTGAGGAGTGTTATAACTTAGATGAACAAACTCAACATTGCAAAGTAAAAAATTAAAAGTCATTTTGCACTTAAAATCCCTCTCTTCGTGGGGACATGGAAAATAAGTAGTTCATCCAAGAAGAACTCAAAGTTGCCCTTCACAGAAAGAAAGTCGTTTGGATACTTGTCGGAATCAGGGAGGAGGTTTAGAATGTGTTCCCATACAGGGAGGCATTGAAAATAATGGCATCCTGATTTCTTGTTCCTTTTGAGCATGTATGCTCTGAGAGTATCTTCAATGTAAGGTTCCAAAAAATTTTTGTTTTTATTTTGGTGTTTGAAATGTTTTACGATGATTAAAATTGATTGCGATATGCTTTGGATGAGATTGGATGATGAAAAAGATGAATGATGATGAAGAGGTGAAGAGTAAAGAAGGGGGGAGGGGGTGACTGGTCAGGAGGTTGAGAGAGGGCTTGGGTGACTGGTCACACGAAAATAAAAGTTTAAAAATTTTGGTTAGTAGCTATGGTGACCGGTCACGAAATTTTCATGGGATTTCCGTGACCGGTCAAGCGGGTAAAAAAACGTGATTTTTAAAGGGACGAATCAGATTTTTTAGAACATAACATCCAAGTCCTAAATCTAATTTCTTCCCTTTCTCTCTCTAGAAAAACCTTACCTCTACTCACTCTCCACCCAAATACATGATCTAACCTCAAGATCATCCAAATTCCTTCAAGATTCTCAGTCAATATATCAAGATTTGTTGATGGTTCGAGCTTGGTAGCCCCATTTCATTTGGAGGAGGGTTGATTGGAGCTTCTTCTTCACCATGGAAGCTAGGGTTTTAACTTGGAGCTCAAGTCTTGGATTCTCACTTTGAGATAGGGATATTTCACTTTTATTATGTGTGTATTGCTTGATTTGGTCCACTTTTACGCTTTATTTGTTGTTCGGTCTTGTTTGAGAGTTTACGAAGATTTGGGAAGAACCCATCCCTTGTTCTAGTGGTGAACATCCTTAGTTGTGAAATTCCTTTCTGGATATTAAAATAGATATTGATCTCCTTAGTTTGGTGACAATCAAGTGCCTCTTTTTAACCCGTTAGGTGCTGGGATCCAACTCCTCATGTGGTTCGGTACTTGTTTGGATGAGAGCTTAGAGTTATTGTGTATGGTTTGAGCCATGTGGTGAGACATTGTTTAGCGAGCGTCTCTGTGTCTGACTGTGATCTGAACTCCATTGTGGGATGGTGATGTGAGGAGTCATTTCTCTCATAAATTTGTCATTTGTGATATTATTTCTAGAAAATGATTTCACCTTACTCTCGTGTCGTGAGGAGTTCCCTTGTTCCCTAGGGTGACGCTTGGGCCTTGTATTTTCGGGTGGTGTTAGGTGAAGTGGTTTGAGATAGAGGTGTATGATGCATTGTAACGGAACAAAAATGGTCATGAGATGTGTTGGCCTTGAAATGATATGGGATGATTGGTAAGTGACACATTGGTGATTGATCATTCGTGTGCTATAACTGCTTGTTTCTCGTGCACTTGTCACTTGATAGTTAATCCACTGTTGATTATTGGGATTGCATAAAACTTCATGGCTTATTATGAACGAAGAGTTCATGATTCACTATGATAGAATAGAGATTGTTATTAGGACACATCATTCAATGTGTATGTGAAATGTGAAGTATGAGAGTTATGTAAATGATAGATCACGCATAAGAAAAACTATGGAACGTATGGTTGTTTAAATGAAAGTAGACGATGGTTGTGTGACACATCACATATGTGGTTGATGAACTAGATTCCTTCGGAAATGCTAGGAGGGTGGTACTAGATTCCTTTGGAAATACAAAGAGGATTGTACTAGATTCCTTTGGGAATGCTAGGAGGGATGTAAACTAGACTCTCACTCGGAAAAGTTAGGACGGTGATTTGAAAATATACTGGATCTCTCTGGGTATACTAGGAGTATACTAGATCCCTTTATGAGAGAGCTAGAATTGACATAGACTGGTTCCATTCGGGAAAAAGTCAGGTATAACAGCTTAACACTTGATAAGAATATGGCGTACGTATACGTGAGTCTTGGTATACATTACAGATATACATGAGTCATGGTATGCATTAAATAAATCGAGAGATTATGAATAATTATTACGAAGTTATTGAATACTCATCCTTAGATTATTGTTGTTTCACTCTTGTGAACTCACTTGTGCTATATATTGGTGTTTGAAATGTAAGATGTGGATATACATCTATGAAAGTATGAAATATGAGGATGACTTGTCTAGTCTCCATCGAATGTGTGTAATGCTATAAACATACGTTGGTTTTGATGGGAATGACAATGCTATGTTTAGTCACATTTGGGTGTTGAATTAGGAAGGACAACTAAATCACTAGAATAAAGATAAGATGATACGCGTGAGTTGGGTATCAGTTGAATGATTCGTGCAATGATAAGTCTATGCTATAGGTTTGTTAGCATGAGTCTCGAGTGTGTCCTAGTGACCTTGGTATGTTGAGGTTTGAAAATTTGATATGATGCATTGACTACTCTTGTGAGATATGCAAGGTGATAAATTACTTAATTAGAGAACCTATAGATGGTAGTGGTGGCTTGACAGCAACTGGTGACATACTTATGAGAGAACATAAATTCTGGAATGGAAAACGAATCGATATTAAGAAAGGGCTAAATAGGAAATAAACGGTGCGGTAAGATAGTTGAGTAAATCATTCACGTCTATCTCATGCTACATGTAAGCTCATACTTGTGTTGTAGTTTAATGACCACATTGTGTGCCTGATTTCTTCATATTCACATTATATTGTTATAGATATCCCTATTGGGCTATGGAGCTCAGCCCTTCTTTCTTTTCAGATAAATACTGGAGTAGGAACAGGGAGTATAGGAAGTGCATGTGGATGGCATGTCTTTTTAGAAATGTTCTTGGGAGAGTCATGTACATTTTGTAATCTTTATTTTGGAAATGATGTATATAAATTCGCACTTGAGATTTTAATTCAAATGATGTACCTTTCATTAAAACATTATGTTTTGGTGTTAGTGATTTAGGTATGTGGGTGAGCTTGTAAGGATTTTATTAATATCAATGTGACCTTTCTTATGTTAAAAATCGAGGGCATGACATTCAAACTCACGTTCAAGGTCATATGCTTGGGCAAGTCTAAGGAAGCCGTATAAAATCCTAAAGGTGTTGGTGGATACTTGAGATGGGGTCAATCCAAGTTTGTAGAAAAACCTACATATAAAAGGATGTAAGGGAAATTGGACTCCCCCTTCAATAAAGGTGATAATCGAAATGTGGATTCTGTCATCCTTTGGAGTTGGTGCAGTAGTGGTAGGAATCAATCTTAATTGTACATCGTAAAGTACATTGTATTTTTCTCTGAATGCTCTAATCGACTATTTGTTGTAAAAAGTAGACCTATAATTACCAAGAGACATGTCCATCGACACCTAGCAATGAAATGCATCTAAATGTTAGGGTTTGTATGATGAAACTCCCCTAGAAAAGAACAAAAAAGACAACGTCTCCAAACGCATAGAGCTTTAGAATACAGACACGGGACCATGATCGTTAAACATGCAAACTAGAGCCAACAAATAGATAATGAATAGTAGTAGGGATAGACTAACTAGAAAAGATTCAAAGATTGAGAAAGCGGATAGAACTCACAAACAGAAGCTCCACACAGTAGTAGTAATTTAGATGTCGAAAAGATAAGCGCTTTGGAAGGAGATGGCGTTCTGAGGCACGAAGTCTAAATTTCAAGAGTTTAAGGGTGCAAAAGTATGAGTTTAGAAAGAGAAAGAGGTAGCAAGATTATACCAGCAAAGTTGGAAACTTTCCATATTCTTTGTTAAATTGAGGGAATTCGAAAATTTTCTATCAGTTCAAATGGGTGTTTCGTGAAAATCGAGGAGGCGCGCAAGAATTGTGCCAATCAAGAGGCAACGTGTGGCCATCACATTTAATGCATAGGACGCATTGGCGTGCTTGTGTAAGTTAATGCATGTGACACGTCCTTTCACCTAGTAGTGAATGGACGAATGATTGACACGTGTCACCCTACCTTATAGGTGAGCAGAGCTCACTTGTATGGGAAGGCACCATCGTCCCCCTAGTGCAACTTTCAGTTCAGAAATGCTTCAAGTTGGTCCAGTTTCAGGGGTTAACTCCTCAACTATCGAGCAAATAAAGAGTTGAGAGGCTATTGTGGAGGACAGTATTGACACGACACCGAGTCACTACTGAGTTAAAATGTCTTACAGGCTAGGCCGAGTCCAAACACCAAATCCTTAAGTAGATTGGGCCAAGCCCCCACTTGGGGTTCTTCTTGGAACGAGCTCCGACGAGGCCCACAGCCTATGACCATCGTGTCGTTAACCTACTAGGCCGAGTTGGCCCATATTGCATGGTACCTAACCAAGCCTAGACCAGGCCCCATGACACATAGTGTTCTCTCATTAAAGGAGACATTTCATGGGATCGGGTCAGATAAGATGCATTTCTATAAAGCCGAGCTTACTTGTTTTATGGATGAAATCCCCATTTGTCATTCAGTTAGACCAGCACGTGAAACATGATCTGTCATTCATTATTTTGAAGGGTGAGGTCATAACAGAATTCGGTTATGGGTCACTATCATCAAAAGTGTGCTTCGCACATACCATTCAAAGCTTGGTGATCAAGCTAGGAAAAGTATATAAGGTACAATACTTTGTGGGAAAATGTACACCCAATCTTGCAACCCTAGCTTAGTACTTTCCTTCTTCTACTTCAAGTACTAACTAGGCATTAGACTACTTCCTCACCCAATTTTGGCCAGTAAGACATTAATCTTTGGTTGTGACTACAAGACTAGGTACCCAGAAATACTGTTTCATTCCGAAATCGTGAGTGAAATTGCAACTTGGCTTAAAGAGCTCCATAAGTACATATTAAAGTCGAAGGGTTATAGACGAAAGAGGTGCTCACAAGTAGGATGTGGCTCTCTTTAGAAAAAGGGGATTTTTGGGGAGTCAATCATGTCATTCCATGTCAGGAATTCTCATCCTTCTTCAAAGACAAAAAAGAATTTATCCTTCCAATTCTTATTGCCCAAAGGAATACCATTCACTAGAACAAGACCATCATCGCTCTTTGAAAAGTACCACTAGCCTTGAGAAGTTGCATTCAATTGATGGGTGTTTATGAAGGCCTCTTTGCTTAGTTGGGCCTTCTCATTGGTTGCTACTACCCAGAGCAACCCACAGCCAACCAGGATTCACCATGAGTTGGACAAAAGCTATCCTGGGAGAGGTTCAGATACCACAAGATTTCCCTAACAAGATGGGGGAAGGGTAATCGTAAGATAGCCTCAAAATCAGCCCTCTATAGGCTAAATTCATTCATTGTAGCAGTGGAGGCTCTCTTAATGGCATTACGAATTCTTAATACTACAGAGTTAGGAATCTGGTATTTAGTCCTCAAAGCCAACATATGTCTCAACCTCTAGAGGTCGGGTACCTATAACCATTCCTACAGGATGTGGAGAGAGGGCACCAAAGGCGAAGGCAAGGCTTTGTGAACCAGAAACCCCCAGAATAAATTGAACCCTAGATTGGTCAATACGTAAATCCTCTTCAGAAGAGGAGGAGACACTAGAAGGGTTTTGACGTTTTACTATTTCTTGAATACACAGAATGGATGGACTAATGATATCGTAAATACCTTTAAAATAAATCTCCTCCACCACCAAGGAGTAAGTAAATTTACCAAAAATAGGGGAAGACAAATGACCATGCAAGTAATAACACAAACATGGGAAAAAGAAGGACCACTCATGTCCGAAGTCAAGAGGGTTTGAGTTGAAGATTCTATGGCCAGCCAGTTCTAACAATAAGAGGTTAGGAGAGGAAAACATACCTAAAAGGGAGATTAAGATAGGCTAACAGAGCTAATTCAAAGTTTTGCAAAATAATCTCCAAGGGTTTTGCTTGAGAGGTTCTACAAACAAGTAAGTTGAAATGATGGATCAATGGATATTTAAAGGGTTCTTTAATCGCCCTCTAACGTGATCCATCCATTTCAACACACGACCAAGGGCTAGATGTGAGCCACGTGTAATCGCGAGAGAAAAGCCTGTGGTATCATTTAATGTTGCACAAAAAATGAAGAAAAAGTGTATCCTTCATTTCCCTTTCTTGATCTTGATATTTCCTCATGATCATTAGTGCCCACTCGAAAATAGGGGAGTAGCTGTTGAGTAAGAGAATTGACAATATGTTCGGTAAATGTCTGACCTGCTCAGTCAGATGTCTCCTCAGTTTAGAAGCCTACTTAGCTCAAACATTTGCCCAGCTGAGCTGCCTGCAGAGTCTGAGAAGACTTAACTTTTTGAGAACGCTCCTTAAGGCTACATTGTCCGATTATACACCATTTTGCATTTGTTTCATTATATTCCTAAAATCACAGGATATGGCCAAATCTCCTATAACGGTTCTCCATCTCAATCTAATAACGGATAAGGATTGTAGAGTCCATTCTGGTGCCATTCCTATCTTCAAGGAATTATCTCCTAAGCATACTCCATGATGCCACGTGATACAAAGGCTCCTATTTTATATATAACCTACACTAACCATATAGTACAAGGTACGAAAACTCTGTTATTCTGATTTCTTGAGCTTTCCTTATCATCTTCTCCATTATAAGCTCTAACTTAGGCATCGGAAGGGTATTGACGAGGCACCACACCAGTGTCAAGTGTTTTGCAGGTTCAGGCGACTGGCCCATCATGCACTCTTCGTGCCAAATCGCTTAGAGTCTTCACCGTTCATTCGAGATCAGGCCATTCAGGCCGTCAATCAAAAACTACTTCGTTGGTTTCTTTATATAAAAAGTCATCAACTGGTTTATTCAACAACAAGCTTCTACAACCGTTGGATTGCAACCATAGTTGTAGATTAAATTAAGAGAATCATTATTCATTGCAAAGAACATAAGAGAAGGTTGTACTCATTTTATTTAAATGAATAAAATTATTATTTTGTGCATCTTTTTCATGTTTTTATTGCAGGACTCGATTTTGTGTGATAAGTTGGCATGCCCGGTGGGACTTTTTCTACCTCTCATCTCTTTCTCCAAAAGCAAGTTATTTGCAAATTGCCTCTAAGTAGACTCTAACTACTAAAATCATCAAGGACACTAGTAAGAATGTCGTCACTACTGCAAGCAACAACAATGGTTCCATGGGTCATACGACGCGTAGCAAGACTAGGGTGATAGCTAACCTTACAAACCTCGGAGTTGCATCAAGCACTAGTTCAACAAATGTGTCGCATGACAAATACTGAAGCCCCGCCACTCTAGCACCAACAAAAAAGAGGAAAAGGGCTCCAAAATGATTCTATCCAATTTCAAGAATTCAATCTCGACAAGCTTGTCACCGCACCCTTCTCTTTCACTTTCTGATGCTTACTCTAGCACATGCTGGCATTCGGAATCCTCTCATTCATTGCCAATACACTAAATCTCATCAAATCATTCGGAGTCATCTTATTCGGTAGCCATGCAAGTCATCACCACTGGCATGACGTTAGTAAAGGAACAATTCCCAACAATAGCTCGTGCAATTAAAAAGCTAATCAAAATTGTCTCAATCTATAGAGAAGCATGGTCGAGGTTGTGCTTGTGGCATGAAAAAATGGGGTACTAGAGTCAAACTCCAAGTATTGTTTGATAATAAAAATATTGTGTCATAGGTTCTAGATGGCGCTAGCGGCACCACGTAAGTAGAAAATCTTTAGGAGATGAGATTCAAGATGGTGACAAACTCTCTACTTTGCCAACACCTTCTGCACGGCTGGATGCCAAATGGCAGTTCTTTCTCTTCGTTCTGAGATTGGCTTGACCTATTTGGTTTAGATAAAAGTGTGATTATGTATATTTAGTTTCAATTCATGCAAATGCACAAGATGTTCAACTCTAGTTTTTTAGTATTATAGTTTTTCATCCCATCAAGAATGAGGGAGAGAACAAAACCAACCATGATCATACTTAGATAAGTATCCATAACTTTCTGAAAATCAATGTGTTGATGTATCTGTATCGTGTCATGTGTCCGCATCCATGATACTTGCATAAAGATCAATAAAATTTTTAAAAATCAAGGCGTCGGCATGTCTATATCGTGTCGTGTGTTTGTATCCATGATATTTACATAAGCATACAGAAGCATCCATAACGTTTTCAATCTAGCTAGTATTTATATGTTTGTTTATAAATTCGTAATGGCAATTGTAGCATGGACAAAAAGTATTCTTGGCGAGTTATGCTATTCCTAAAGTAGACGTGGGCGAAAGAATCGTTGTTAGCAAGGATCCATTAGTAAAAGTATACAGAAAGTCATTGAGTCCGGAATTTTGAAAAGTTTTAATTAAAAGTGCACTAAATCCCAAAGTTTCTTTTGTAAGACCTCTGGAAAAAAAATTGCACGATTCGACAAGTGGTTGGCTGTACCATTGCTTGGTGAATACGAACGATAAAATCTTATTATTTCATGTGATTCCAAATGCACAAAAAAAATATAAATTTAAGTAGTCCTTACTTTTTGCGGCAAAAAAGCCGTGGCAAATAGACTTCTCTTTTTGTGACGGCAACTAAGGTGTCGCAAAAGATCCTACCATTTGCGACATCGTATGACCGTCGCAAAGTATTTTCAATAATCTTTACTTATCCAGTACTTCACTTATTTTTTGCTTTTTAGAACTTTACTTTCTTGCATTTTCAGTTTACATAGGAGTAGCCATAAACATAACTAGAGTAAGAGTAATCTAGTTCACAAGTTACCTTGTTACCTTTTACTATCTTTAGTTATAATTGTGATTAATTCTTATTAGTGTCAGATTTATTTTTCCTTCGAGTTGGCCATTTGTGTTCATACTTGTTGAAAATTTCTCTCACACACATTCCTAAAAATCTACCCAATTTTGTGAATCCAGTCCTGGACTACAATATACCATTAAAGGTGCGTGGCATATGCCCGTTTTACACTATCTCTTGTTTATATCACAACAACGAAACTAATATCAAAAGTAAATCATAGCGAACCCTATTTTGTATCACAACCATTATCAACATATGTGTTTTGTAGATTAAAGAAAAAGGTGCACGGCATATGCCTGTTTTACATTTTCTCATATTTATATCACAACAGTTTGAAACTAATACTAGAAGTAAATCGTAAGAAATTTATCACAAATTTCAGAATGTTTCTGACCACAAATCTTACAATAACAAAATTAATTCATAGTAACTAATTATGGCACACAAAAATCTCATAACCTATCCAAAAGCGATCCATATCTAATAACAATAAGCACAAATTGTGTCACTAAGTTGACCCTAATGGTGGAGAACAATTATTCATATTCTGAAAAAGAAAAACATTGGAGACAAAATGGTTTTTTATTTTTTAATTTTTTTAGTGAAGGCTTTTTCATGTCTCAGTAAGCTGTGAAGTATGATAGCAAAAAGAAAAACATAAGTATAAATAGGCATATGGAGATAGTCGTACACATTGAGAATTGGCTGTGATTTTATCTTTTAATGGTACGCCAGCGTGTAACAATATCAGAAAAAATTAATTCCAAGGGATTGATCAAGTGGTCAAGATTTAGGACGTAGAGATATGTTCCCTCTTAGATATCACGTTTGAAATATCTCAAGTACTATCAATTTTTATTGAGCCAGTCCATACAAGACAAGCCAGATTTAAATGGATCCCCCCCCCCCCCGGCGGGGCAAGTAGAGAGTAGAATTGGCCTTCCGAGAATTAGTTGACATTAGATTAGAATAACTACAAAACCAAGAACACTAGTAAGAATGTTGTCATTGTCGCAAGCAGCAACAACGGTTCCATGGGTCCTATGA
>JABCMJ010025094.1:3965-14168 GCA_014822125.1 Arbutus unedo | reverse complement strand
CAGATGTCTATAGTTTTGGAGTCGTGGCGTTGGAAATAGCTAGCGGGAGAAACCCCTTTGATCTAAACGTGCCAGAGACTGAGATGAGGTTGGTAGAGTGGGTTTGGGACCTCTATGGAATGGGAAGGTTACTTGAAGCCGTGGACCTAAAACTAGGCACAAATTTTGATGAGCGAGAAATAGAACGGTTGATGGTTGTTGGTCTTTGGTGTGCTCACCCAGATGAAAGTCTCCGGCCTACAATTAGGCAAGCAATTCATGTGCTTACTTTTGAAGCTCCACTGCCTAGTCTCGAACCAAACATGCCAGTGCTTTCTTTTTTTACACGTCCATTGAAAACTACTATTAGAGCTGACAGCAGCCAAAAGCAATATTCAAGTTCCAGTGACAATACAAATTCCTCTAAATTCTCCTCATCTCCTAGAGTTTCATCTTCATGATCTCCTTCTCCATCACTTTTTCATAATTATAAGTGGTTCAAATAGTATGAATATCCATTTTTCTTCTTTCATGTGCCGATTGTTTAGTTTTCTTGATTTTGTTAGACCTTTTATAGGTTGATTTTTTTTTTTATCTCTGAGTTAGGATTTAACTTCATCTTCAGTTGGTGTAATGTTTGACTTTTCAATTTTAATGTATTATCAGGCTCGAAACTGTAATTCTGAAACTTCTCTACTTAACTTTTTTTTCTTTTTTCGCTCTTGTCAATTACAATTTTGGTCGGTGATAAATGGATGACAACCTAACACCACTCCGACCTAGAAACACCAAAGCAGCACATAACCTGTTATGTTTATCTACCGAAAAACTTATAAAATACATAACCAATATTCGTGTAATATGTAATAAATATATGATCATGAATATAAAAAAAGGAAATAATTTGACCTGTGATTAGAGAGGCACAATGTCGTTATTCAAAATTGTTATTGTCTACCCGCTTGATACCTGGGTATTGATAGTCAATCAACAACTTCAAAATACAACCCAAATCACGGTCATACCTTCTCAGTGTTCGCGTTCACCAAAAGTGTAATGAACCGTTTATGCTCGTGGTTGTCCAATAATATAGAGAGTATATGGAAGCAAAATACACTAAGAGAAAGAAGAAGAAGTTTGAATGTTGGTTCTTTAGTTTTAGGTGGAAATATACGTTAGATAATCAATCCTATAAATAGATATGAGTCGTGTTTTTTCATAAGGACACAAGTATTCTCAGTGATAACTCATTAAATGAAATGACATCTATTCAAATGGTGGCTTTTAAAAAATTACTTTTTGGAAAATATATAATTAAGAAGAATTTTAAAATTTTATAAATTTCAACAGTCCCCACAAGTTTTAAATATTTTATAAAATATTTAGATAAGTAAAAATTTGGACAACTATTATCTTGTGCAATAGGTCGGTGTAGGTGTCTTTTGGACTTGAACCTCAATTAGTGCTAACTGTTTCCGTTTGAAGAGTCACAATGAACTATGTCTTGAAGTAGACAATTTGAGTCAGAGTTCAACATGTTATACACACAGTGTCGACATTAGACAAGATTTGCGGATTAGTCCTATTAAAGGCCATGTGCTGATCTTGATTATGATGAGGCCGTTTTAGAGAATAGCCTAATTCTCACAATCGCGACCTTATGATGGCTCTCACTTAGGTGATTTTGATTCTGATAACAAACTTTTGATCCACCTTGCCTCATCGGAGGTGGTACCCAAAGCTACAAGTTCTGCTTCCATTGTAATTTTACATTTATAATTTGTTTTTTAGAACCTCACAGTATATGAATCTTGTAGTGGACTCATTGTGCATCCTGTCCAATCCATGAGCGCGCGTCATTCAACCCCATCCTTTCCCTCACTTATGCTCCTGCCATGGAAGACCTCCCCGTGGAGGGCCAAAATATTGGGCCGACCTAGTCATGGTTATGGGTGAGCAGTTAGGCTAGGCCAAGAGGATACAGGTTGTGTTGACAATGTGGGGCTTCGACTGACGCATTGGCGAACAGGCCTCAATAGTCTAGTTTGGCATAACAACATTAGAGACATCAATTGGCTTGCATTGGAAGCATGGGGCTTTGGTCGATGATGTGTCAGACGGATTTACTACGGAGCAGGCTTGGACTTCTCCACTGCCGAGCTTTCGTTCGGTTGCAATGGTGAGAATATTCTAGAATGGTGCTAGACCCCAAATAGAAAAGTGCAAGTATGATAGTGGCTGAGTTTGGAAATGTGCCAAGATTAGAAAGTTCCCTCGCATGGAAAGATTTTGATTTGATATCAATAAATAAAGGAAGTTTCTCTATAGATTCTATTAGCAAATACGACACTCGATGGCTTATAAATAAGATATCATATACCATAAATCAGGTACGCTATCATTCATTGTGCAATTACTATTGTGTTTTGATCTCTCAGTGTTTTGATTTTAGTATCAGAGTGCTCTCAGCTTGGAAACAATCCGTTGGTATTAATTGGTTGTTCCTTGTGTAGGCTATTAGAGTGATTCAGGCCAAAGGATATTCACAACCCCCATAATTGCTGACTCTGATGTGGATGATAGTCTTTTTTGTCTAAAAAACATAATGGCTAAAGTCAAAACCACCAGAATCGATGGAGAAGAACATGTGGTCTCCTCTGCCCCTATGAAAAAGGACCCTCTTCTCGTCGATGATATTCCCTTAGAGGGACAGCTTTCGGCTACGCCTTTGAGATCGACCACTTGAGAGTACACCACATCGCAGGAATGAGACATGGAAAAAAGGGATGAGGTCGTAGACAACATGCGCCTAGAACTCATACAACTCAGGGCAGACGTGTGTAAGAACCAGGCTCCGGCAATGAGCTGAATGCGTGATAAAAAGTACACCATGATCGTCACCCCACCCCGTGGAAAGTTTTTTGGCCGCGTGCCTGTGCGTTAGAGATTAGGCTGGGCTCTAAGGTTGTGACCAACTGTCGCGACAGTGGAAAATGGGCCCATTGAAAAAATAGAAGGATGGTCATAGGGTCTTAGCGTTCGAAAGGCTAGGTGAATAGGAGGTGGACAGTAGTCCAGCGGGTGATTGGACTGATGGTCGAACCGAAAAGAGGTACCGAGAAGATTTGTAGGATAACTTAGAGAGGAACAAGAAGTGTAGGTCTAGGGATGATGGACTGAATATGCGCGTTGCTGCGTCGATTCAGATTCGTTCAGAGGTTGCACATGAATTGAGTTAGTGAGGCCACCTCTTGGGTTCGCTCACCTGAAATTCAACAAATACAAGCCGAAAACTGACTCATACACTCATCTGGTCCACTACAGACTGAATGTCGTAATAATCCAGCAATGACGCACTTATATGCAAGTTGTCATGTCAAGTCTTGGGTAGCTCAATCTCTTGTGATTTGATAGGCTTCACGAAGGATCAATCGGTTGTTGGAAAGACAGTTCTCTACGCAGTTCATTACAAGTACAAAGGTCAAGAAGGAGGTGGATGCTCTGCTCGGTCTGCACAAATCGAAGTCGGAGTTGCTTCGGCGATATGCGGCTCGGTACTGGGAGTTATAAAACGAAATCGACGACTGCGACTCCAAGATCACCATTGTTTCATTCAAACTCGGTCTCAATTCCAAAAGCAAGGTTTTTGAGGTCCTATTACTCATCCTGTCGACGCACATGGACGAACTCATGAGCCAAATTGAGCTACACGGTCGGCTGGAGGAAGCTAAGGAAAGAAGCAAAGCCAAGCAGGACGGGTCGAATTGACTGGAGGTAAATAAAGAGTGCCGACGCGAGACAAATGTCATTCAGAAAGGAGAAAAGAAGGAGATTCAACAGTTTGAGTACGTGGCTGAAAAGGCAACGTTCAAGATTCCTTTGTTCTAGCTTGTCAGGAAAATTGAGAACAAGTTGTTCTTTAAGTGGCCGAAGAAAATGATGAGAGAATCTAAGTCAAGGAATCAGAGGTTGAAGTGCCCATACCTTAGGGACTAAGGACATTTGACGGCGAACTGCCGACACTTGAAGTCCTTCCTGGAGGAGATGGTGGACGTATGCCACTTGAAAGATTTGATCGACGAACCAACTAACCCTAAAAAATTAATGAAAACATAAAAAAATAAATTATATATTTTGGGTCAAATAGACTCATTTCAATCTTTCATATTTTATAAGTTTCCAATTAAATAGTCCAGAGATTCTACTTGGAAAACCCAGCAAGTCTTTACCTTTCTTATTTTTATCATTGTTGATTAAATTGAACAAGACAAAAAAAAAAAAAAAAAAACAGAAAGAAAGAAAGAACACCGTGTCCTTACTGTGGGGATTTTTTAAAAATTACATCTTGGACCCTGTAGTTATTGTTATTTATATATTGACTTCGCATACTTATATTATTTACACGTTGATCTCAATATATGTTAATTACATATTAAATCCCGGGCTATGTTTAATTATATTTTGACGTTGAATTTATTTTATCTCACTTTGACCCCAATTTACATAAATCATATTTTGACCACACGCCATGTTTACATAGTGTGATGTGCGTTATAATCTCAATTTACGTGTTTAACAATTTATTGTTAAAATATTAGTTATAGAGCTTATCATCATTTCGACCTAGAGACTCCTCGAGTCTTGGACCCACCGTATCATATATTGCATGATCATGCATGAATATTATGATGAATTATTGTTTTAGCATCAATATTATAATTTGATTGGGTTAAGATAAAGCATAACAGAGTCATTCCAGACTTAGGGTTCTTTGATAAACCCAAACGTATGAGAATATAGTTTTGGAGTTTCAAACATTATTGGGTAACATTGTGGACGCTTCGGTTGTTGTGACAATAGGCTCTGACATGCTTGATGATTTAATAATGGATATTGGGCAAAGTTATTAACACCTTGATCGTTTTGACGACGGGCTTTGACATACTTGGTGATTTAATGACGTGACAATTATCACGTGTTTTAGGAAATGCTACAGGTGCCCTATCATTGTGATGACGTGCTCTAATATGCTTGATGATGGGAAAATTAACATGGCTAGAACAATATTATGATTCGTTGTTTAATGATTTGGGCTTGATTATGGACTTTCAGACTTAAGCTGTGATTTGACATATTATTTGACTTCTTTTACTTTTATGCACTCATGTTTTACTGCTTTCGTTAAAACTTTGCATATTATATTTATCATACACATGTAATTGAGCTTTATGGGTAGGATTATCAATAGAGTTTCGTCGCTGACAATGCAATTTCTCTATTCTTGACTTTTACGCCAGGTACAAGGATAGAATCGAAGAACCTGAGTTTCAGGTTACTGACGACAACAACTCTGCGGAAGAGTCCATTGCTACGTGGTTTACTTAGACTAGGGTCTTTAGTGCTCTGTAAACCCATTTATGAATGCATTTTCTTATAATTTAGCATTTTATATTCTAAACTCGTATTTTATCATTTATAAAATAAAGACTTGTTTGTGTTATTCTCTATAATTAACATTTCCGAATATCGAGGCATTACAGTTTAATCTCACTTAACCCTATTTTTATTCTCTATAATTAACCCTATTTTTTCTTCTTGAGTCCACTAGCGCGCTGGCTATTTAGTCGGTATTGTTAAACTCGCTTGTCAATCTTTTTTAAATCTTCGTCAAATGATATTTTTTAGAACTCACTTAAAACTTCAACTATGTCCAAATGAGAATAGACATTTGTAGCTCATCATCAAGAAAAATATTCAATGCCTTCTTACTATTTCAATCAAGAAAAATGTCGTGCCCCACTCATCCAGTTCAATCTTTTTGAACGGGTTTTTTATACGTTTTAAAGTTCATTGAGAGTGAATTATAGTCAGATTAAGAATTACGTTGACCGAATATCATTTAATATATTTTCTAAACACATCTATATTGAAAAAAAAAAATTCTATTTCAGTGTTATAATAATTTTTAAAAATAAATAAATATATTGTAAAATTATTATCAATCAATATTCGATGAACATAATTATAAGATACTCGAACAAGTTGATGATTTTTAAGTCTTTTGATGGCCAATCTATTTCCATCATTTATTAATTTTTTATAATTTACTTCAACGGCGAGTCCTCCATTGCAGCCCGAGGCTTGCACGTATCTCCTCTCTCCCATAATCAAATAAATCATTAATAAACTACGCTGATCACCTTCCTCAAATACATCAATACTCAATGCCTTCTTACTATTTTGCATGCCTATGGTTCATATTTTTTTATTCATTTTTTTAGTTGTTATATTTACCTGAAATTTATCAAAGATTATTAATCTGTCTTGATAAAAAAATTTAAAAATTATATTCAAAAACTAAAAAACAAAAAATAAGTCAAAACGAATCTTATTTCTCACTTATTTTTATTTTTCTTGAATTTTTTTCAAAATTAGTTCATAGTATTTTAATTTTTATAAAATTTCTTATCGAAATGAACCAACAATTCATAAGAATTTGATGAAAAATATAAAACTTCAAAGTAAAAAATAAAAAATAAAAAATCCCCGCAAAAAAGTTAGTACAAATCGGAATAGATCCATCACTTCAATCATAGAGATTAGTCTATGCACTAAATAGGGTGGAAGTAAAGTAGCATAGCTACTAGCAAAGTTATTAATCTGCGATAATACCGGTTTTTTTTACTGGTACGATACGTATTAGTACCGGTATATATTAGTGTACCGTTTCGGATTTATTGCTAAAATTAATATGCATATTTCAAATAATATTCTTGACAAAAAATCATGCTAAACATATAAAATAAAGTATCAAAATATAAAAATAAATCACAAAACATAAAAAAATATGATTTTTGCCTCAATTTGTATCTAATTATTAAAAAAAATATTAATTGAATTTTTTATTTTTTTAAAATATAGACCGGTACGGTACGGTACGGTACTGGCCGGAACAAGCCCAAACATTGACCGACATGGTACTCCGGTGGTTCGGTACCATTACGACGATGGTACAAGACATACCAATTGGTACCAACTAGTACACGACCGAATTAATAACTTTGGCTACTAGTACTCCCAACTCCCAAATCAGAATGATGACGATTGTTGCACCAAATACCATTTTTTATGAGATTTTATGACAGTCGATTAGATGAAAGATTATTTTTAAAAATATAAGTTATTGAGGGGATAAAATAAGTGGAGGTATTATTTTTGGTGGGTTGATGTATATTGATGTAATGTTTACGGAGAGAGAATAAAAAAGTAGATAGTTTGAATAATGTATTAAAAAAAGAGAATAAAATAATATTTAGTTTGGATGAAAGATAAAATGGGGGATAAAATTGTTTTGTAATTGTAATAAGAAAGATGAGGTATTATTCTTGGCTAATACTCGGGATATAACTTTTGGACTAGACGAGAGGTGACTAAAAATAATATTCCTCTCCCTCTAACGGGTATTATTTTTGAAAAGGGTGAAAAATTAATTCCCTGTATTTTTATTCTCGCAAACCATGTCCAATGTGTCCCGTAAACCCTTGTAACCCCTCTAAAAATTATCACCTTCTTTATTACCCATCCAAATGGGTCCTTAGTGTTGTTTTTTTACAAAAATTGAACAATTTTTTAGTCTCTGTCATTTAATCAAATCAAAATAATAATTAGTTTTAATAAAACTTAAAATTTTTATTGAGATGAAAACAAATTAAAATTTTGGATTCTTTGTGTTGGGGTATTTTCTTTTTAAACTAGGTTCAAAAATTATTTTATTTTTATTCTCTCATTCTTAGATCATCAAAAAAGATTATAAAGTATGACCAATCATAGAAAATATATTGTCCAAAGATGTTTTTTAGATGAAGAATTTTCTAAATATGTCCAAGAAATGTGTACCAAACTATTAAATGATAACTAAGAGGCACGAATGGTCAAACGATCGGAAAATTTTCAATTTTTAAATTTTTTTTCTTGCGTGTGTATTTGGATCTTGATGTCAAGCACTATATTCAACGAAACATAAATGTATATCTAGAATTTATAAAGTGCTAACAACAATTCTTTTCCATATTTTTAAGGTTTATTCGTCAAATGTGTGAAGTAATTCCCAAAGAAAAGCATTTTTCTTAGGGGTGAAATTGGCATTTAACAATTAGATTATGATGACATCAAATCTTCTACGTTTCGTAAGGGAGATTATAAAAATGAAGAAGGCCAAAGTCTTTTTAAAACAAAATCAATGATTCTACATGTTTCTTTACAAATTACTAGAGGCAAGATATAAATAATATGTGTGCAAGCTGATCATCATTAAATACATAATAAAAATGTATTAGGTTAATGTCGCCAGGGGCGGATTAAGGGGGCCGAGGGTCATGTGCCACCCCAGGTTGAATTTAAAAAAACAAATTAAAAAATTAATTTTTTTAACCTATCTCGCACAACTTTTCCACAACTCTCGGTTCCTTTCCATTACTTGCCGCCTCCCCCTCTTCGGCTGTTCCATCAGACCGTCACCATCTTCTCCGGACCTGGTAATTGGCAATCGGCGATGGTATCGTCCCTCCAAACCTTCCGAATTGGTATTTCTCTCTCCCTCTCGTTCTCTCTGATCTCTCTCTCGGATCGTGCCATGCCGCCATCCATGTGCGGTGTGCCGATGTGCGGCACAGCGCCACAGTCTTCAATCAGTAACTGAAATGTGCAAGCCACTATTGCTGGGGGTTGCGGCAAGTTTGGCAACTTGCAAAGTTGCAGTAGGTGGCTAACTTGTTTTATTTTTGGGATTGGGGGTTTCTGTAGATAACAAAGTAAATATTAATATTTAATGGGTTAGTGGATTTGTACACAATCAGAATTATGTCTATAGTATTATTAATTATGCTACATAGCCTACATTGGTACGTTGCTACTTATATATTATATGATTATATAATTTATATCATTATTGTATTATGCATAATGCCTAATGCCTTTATAAATTATTAACGGTCGGAGCACACGCGGTGTGTGTGCATGTCGAGCATTTGTCATGTTCTGCAGCCTTCTATTTTCTACGTGTTTATTCCTCTCTAATTGTTGTGCTACGTCTTTAGGAGGAAGACATTGTCAACATAGGTGTTGCCATATACATTCTTGTTCTTGTCTTCGACTCGAACTAGTTGCACTTTCATTTCTCCTACAAATTTTATTCTTAGCTTTTATTTTATTTTGATAGTGACACCCTCAATTTATGATCCTAGGTCCGCCCTTAAATATCGTTTCAATCATCATAGACCTAAGCAAAATTTTAGATAAGAATAATTAATTCTCTATAATTTTCTGAAAATAGCTTTTGTGGAGGATAATTTTGGAAAGATAAAAAACATGACAAAACTTTAAGAATAAGAGACGCCAAATTAATTGTGCTCTCCCTTATAAACCCATCTCATTCTCTACCCGTCAAATCCATGAACTTGGATCCTTCATTTGAATCCAAACCCAGAATTTCTCCCCATAGCCATGGCTATCTTCTGCTACTCCCACACTCTGCTATATTATTCTCTTTCCATATTTTGTTCTCTATTTCCTGCAACAAAATCACTCACCTTCAACCACACCAACATGGGGCCCCAGCTTCAAAACATCAACATAACAACATTCGGAAATGCCTATATCCCATCCCAAGGCCTGCAAGTCACCTCCGACGAACGCAATATTAGCGATTTGCAGCGCCAAAAATCAGGTAAAGCCACCTACATTGATCCCCTTCATCTTTGGGATAATTCAACTGGCTTTTTAACAAATTTCTATACCCATTTCACTTTTGTCATAGATTCGAACGGGAATGCGAGTTATGGCGATGGGCTCACCTTTTTTCTTGCTCCATATGGGTCAGAATCCACAGATGGGAGAGGAATTGGCCTCCCAGTTGATCGACAGCGATAAAACTCACTAGTCCTTTTGTTGCTGTGGAGTTTGATACGTTTCAGAATCCGGGTGTGGACCCAATGAATATCAGTCCTGCTACTCATGTTGGTATCGATGTCAATTCTCTTATATCCAATGTTACTGCTGCTTGGTACTGTAATATAACTCATGGGATTGAGAATGAGGCTTGGGTTAGGTATGATTCAACTTCAATGAACTTAAGTGTCGTTTTCATTGGTTCTATAAACACTATCAGAATTAAACATAGCATTTATTTCATTGTTGATTTGAGAGATTACTTACCTGAATGAGTAT
>JABCMJ010025055.1:0-16136 GCA_014822125.1 Arbutus unedo | reverse complement strand
TTTAAGCCGATTTTTCGCGGGTACCCTTAAAAACATGTTTTAAAAACATTGAACAGTTCGAATTATCAAAATATAATCTAAAAATGAAAAGTACTCATTTTAGTAAAATGAGAGATCCCTCATTAGAAGGGGACTCTATATATATATATATATATATATCATAAATTTAATAGGTGATAACGTGATAATTCCGACATGAATTCAATCACCCAATGTGATCAAGTGGACTCAATCGCCTAAAAAAATAACAAGTCCTATCTTAATCCAACTATCAATGTGAAGAGAGATCTTACATGTAGCTATATCCTAACTACTTGCTATTTTTCCTCCATTTCTCTTTCCCTCTCTTAGTTTTCTCAAGGGCACCATCTAACCCCCAGAGATTTGGAACGTGTGAAAAGATTTGTATAAGATTTTAGTAGCCGCTCCACCTGCATAAAATTTGTGCAAAAATTCATGTAGAACTTAGTAGGGAGCTCGTAAAACAAGCCTACAATTCTTTTTCTTTTTCTTTTTCTTTTTTTATTTGTGCAATCTGCAACAGAGATTACATATAACCAATGCTTTAATTTTTCTAACAGTGTACCGTACGAAAATAACAGTTTATAATTTGGACATAGCAAAAAAGCTCCTCGTGCCAAAGTGTACAGCACTAACTAAATTAAATCTGTTCCATACTTCAAACTAAACACTATTTAGCCCAGAACGCAGTAATCATACTGATGTAAGACTTCATCAACCTAAAATATCATAATGTCGAATAGTAATGAGTTGGATTGTAGCCAATAATTCTTGTTAAACTTACATCAACTAATCAGACAAGAATTGGGTTCAGGAGTTATGGGACCCCTATCCCAAAGAATTGGAACAAGTAAACAAAAATTCTAAAGATGAAATATATAGTCATGGGCTTCTTTTTCTTTTGCCTGATTAACGAAAAAGAAACATAGTCATTGGCAGTTACAAAACTGGATTTCATTGTACAAATTAAGCACACAAAGCTTCGTGTTCTATTTCTGTGTATCGAGGAGGTAGCGAACCACCTAATTTCGAGAAAGTATCTACATAACCAGAGGGTGCCTCACCTACAGGTGAATCCAAAACCCAATCGGGAATCCCCACAAGAGCTTCCTCATAAAAGGACTTTACTGTCTGCAATATTGAAGAACAAATGAAAGAAACTTAGTCCATGAGTGAGAGGTTCATTGGCATGTTCCATAGCTCGAGGACATTGAGTTTTTTATTCTATTTTAAGCCGAGGTATTGGAGGCTTTTGCCCCAACTAGTCCCCGCAAGCAGCACATATGGGTAAATTACCACGCATAGTTCAGGGTGGCCCCAGAGACAAGCATGTCATGGAATTCTAACCCGTGACCTTACCACTCAGCTAACGTCTGGGAGTTGATAGTCGGCGTCTATGATATGTCCATGACGTTTGGTAGATTATGTCAAATCTACAAATTATGAGACTTTTGATCAAAGGAGAAAAGTGGGCTTTATTGTCATTATTAAAAAAAAAAAAGAGAGAGAAAAGTGGGCTATTCAAGATACTTGAGAGAGGAATGAATTTTGAAACCAGTCTTTGGAGGCATAACCGCTCTACATTAAACACATGGATAACTTTTAAAAATAGACACGCACTAACAAATACCTTTGAACAGTAAATGTAGCCATTGGTAATTGACATACCGTGCAATGCAGTAAAGCAGCATCAGCATTTCGTTTCCACAAGCCATTTCCAGGAGCCGAATGGAAGAGACCAAGAATAGGCTGAAATGCCAAGGGAAGATATAAGCATAACTAATATCAGGCAAGTGGGAAATATAAAAAATGCTCCAAATTAGCACAAGACTGCTCAATGATAGAAACTATCCCACAAGTGACAACTACAGTAGATTAAAATTACTGCAGGGAAGTTGACAGGTATCGTATACGGCCAAAAAATAATTTACGACAATTCCCTCCCAAGTGCGTAGAGCAGGTACTCATCCATCTCGCTTAGGATAGAGGATGGTATAGGACCTTTAATATTTAATGGTCAGGGAAATCAAGAAACTGGAAAATCATAAAGAGAGCTTTCCAACAATTTGTAGTTGGACATACCAAATTATTCCACAAGGCTAGAACCGAGCATTCTTTGTTAGAGAAAGCTTTCCAACACAGTAACTCTCCCACAGGAGATAGCGAACCAATAATCTGCCAAGGCTTATATAAACTACCAATGTAGAGATTTTTCTGCATTTTAGGGATGAAATTTGGTGTATGAAGATAAGAAACCAAGGGCATGCTATCAAAATGATGAAATGCCATGGTGATACGCATGCTAAGAAGGCACGAGACAAGACCGATGTGAAGAGAACCGATACCAATTCTATTATTTCTCATAATTGCGCTGATCAGGAAACAATAATATCATGAATGTATTATGTTCATGCACATACATTCAGGAACAAAGGAAAAGAAGCTAATAACAGTACACATCTAAAAAGCTTTTGTTGCTAGCATGTCAGCCAGGGCCATTCTTGTAATTATCATGCTATGTTCATATAATTCTTGTGGGTCGAAGGGTATAGTTAACAATTCCATGTTCTCAGCTCTCTTCTCTCTGTCTGTTTCTTCTAAAGCCTAATACAAATTGTACACCTTACCTTGGTATCAGACCCTTCAATCAAACCATAGAACACAGCAATTCTGAAATTTGTCACAAGGTGATTGTGACATGAACTTTTATCATAAATAGCTTAAGATCATGTGTGCCAGCTGCCAGCATCCGCGCCGTTTGCAGGCAATTGTCCTATTTGGTTCAATCTTCTGGTAGCTGTGGTGATTTTCTTGAAACTTTTCCAAGTCAATTGATGTGTCTTGCCTAAATTGCCTAATTCTGAACCTATTTTTTCAAATATACTATTTGAGGCCTTAACCGGTTATCTGGATGCTGTGAATTCCTTCTCTAGGTGTCAAAAATCACTGTAGATGTTAGAGTGAGCATTGCTTTAGTGTTTGTTTGAGGATTTGCATTTCAACTACACTTGAATGGGTTTAACAGTTTTTACTGGATGTGGCAGCCTTCTCTACTCTTATGTCTTCGATTAAGCATTGATTTGGTGCTTCTTTAAGGATTTTCACTTTGATTGTTCCCTGGCACGGCTCGACAGTGGTTTTGTGGCTGTTTTATTCTAACCTGTTCATTTCTAACATCCAGTTTGCTTTTAAGGCCTGGTTTGGTTTATATGATTCTTGCTTAGGTTACATCTCTATCCCAATACTAATTTTCCATCCCATCTGCTTCATCTCCAGGCCTAGTCTGTATTAAGCATCCCCCTTGCCTACTCCAGTGTCATGTTTGATTCAGGTCAAGGGCCAACCCAAACCTCAGGTTGCCATAGGTAAATATAGTTTCGCCACTAAAAGGGACATTGAAAGAATGCGTCCCCTAAGCTTCTACAAGCGAAAAGACGCAATTCTTCTCATTCTGCTTTGTCCTCCTCTCCGCCACCACAATAAACTTCTCATCCTCGTGCAGCCTTTGCAGCTCCAACCTCTAATTCCACTTTCTCCTTTGTTGAGCAGCTTCAGGCCGTTGTGTCTAGCACCAAGGGGGATACCCCTCAAAGCTTATTGCATGAACATTACTCTCTCAAGTTCCTACGGTTCTTAGCCACAGCTATTACCCACAACATCAGTTTTATCCTGGTTCTTCCCAAATATGACTATTGATTGTCCCTGCTTAATGATTGTCTCACTACCTCACGCATTAGCATTGCCACTGCATTGGATCCCCTATGCATATTGTTACAATTCGGACTACTGTCCTACTGAATTCCTGTTATTGTCTATTCTGGATTTCTTTTATGTTCCTCAATTGTCTAGAAAATTTTATTCTATTTTGATTCCAACTTTAATGTCGTATTCTCTTCCTCGATGTGTTGTGTAGGACTGGGCATCCAAGAGGCAGATTGAGCTGGGGGTAAAGTTAGTGATCTCTATACATTGGAGAGCTTCCACATCCCTATCAAGTTTACTTTAACTACCATGTCTATTAGACGATTAAAATAAATTTATCAAAATTTATCACACTTTTCATTCCACGATCAAACTTGGTTTTCTAGCACAACCAAAAATTCTTCGTTCGGATTTCGGCGGAGCATATTTTATTTTCAAGTTTAAAGAACTCTTATCTCCTAATATCACCCTGTTAGATGATCTACGTTTGACAATTGTATATTTGTCAGCAGCAAAATCTTGTTACTTGACACGGTAAGAACAAAATGTCAATGATCGACAACCTCTGAAATGGACGCGTCCGCTTTTTTTTTATGAATTTTGGCATCGTTGTTCCTGTTAACAAAATGAGTTGCAATGATTTTAATTTCAAGCAAATCTGATTTTCTATGAGTACACTAAGCAATATTAAGGTTGATTGTCATTACATTCAAGATTTATTGTTGCAAAAGCACATCGCCACTCCTTACATTTGCCTGGAGAATTAGTTAGAGATGGGTCACAAAGCCCTTCGCTCATTCTGCTTTTCAGCTATTAAATATCATGTTTGGAATGTTTAATTTTGCTGCTCAAGCATGAAGGGCAGTCTGTATTCTTTAGTTAGTTTATTAGCTAGGTGATTCTTGTAGTTATCATGGCCCATTGTACATACATGCGGGTTGAAGAGGATGATTAAAGCTTCATAATCCTTCTCTACCAAAAAAAAAGGCTTCATAATCCTTTTCCAGTCTCTATTCTCTCCAACTCTATTGTTTTCTTGTTTCTTCAAAGCCCTAAATACCAAATTTACACTAAGGGACATTTCCCGAGAAAGGTCTTTATTTATGTTTCATAAAGCACAGGATATTCATGTGCCATGGTAAACCAAAGTCCTTAGTAACATAATGCTAATGCAACCTACCTTTACCACTTCCCGAATAGAGGGTCTTTCTCCATACTTCCTTACTACAGAATCCGCATATGGTTGGTACTTTTCAAGGACCTACATAAAATAATATTGGCATGGATTTAGTGGTTAGTGAATATTAAGTTGATATCTCCAACAATTAATCGAGTCTATTGCAGAACCTGGCGACGTGTAATATTGGATTGAGGTGCACCATAAACTGCACTATCTACATGCCCCAAAGTGTTCCAAACGCTGCAAGAAACACAGAATGTTTTACAGATAAAAAGAACTGAAATGCAACAAAAGAAAACAACTTAAAAAACAAAATAAGAGAGTCTTATATTAGTCATATTGTTGAATACCATAGGGCTCCAAGAGTGGTCATGAGTCTCGTCCCTTGAAATCAAATACATGATGATGATATGCAATAAATTGCTCCAAATTCATGATAATTGCTGACGGATCTACAGAGTTATAAAGCCCAAATTGAAGTAACATCGAGCAACTAAAATTCCATTCCTAACCATTTCTAGTCCTTTTCACCTACCAGCAAATTGCAACTTATTTACAACCCCACGATTCAACACAAATAATTAAGTGAACATCTACATCATGAACTCCTTCAAAGTCATCATCATCATAAATGTTAGAAGTTATATGGCAGAGAAGTAACAAGGGCATAGTAGTCAATGTATTTACTCCTCAACTATAAATAACGTACGTGTGTCAGAATTTGGACACTGTAAAGATATGTTCCTCTCTCTAACAAATGGTATTAGAGTAGCGGTCTACCACTGCCGCCTGCCACCACCCCTCACCCTTCAGACCCTTGTCCATCATCCTGCCCCCTTGCATCACCCTCCTCCATGCTTAAACTCTGTTAACCGCCGCTGCACCGTTCTTGATATATTTCATCGGCATTGTTATGCTTCTATTAATGTCAGCCACTGATATAATGTTAGGCTTTTTTATTCTTAGTCTGCTGATATAAAATGTACATTTCTATTAATTCAAACTGAAAAAATGATACCTCTCGGGCTAAGGCTATTGAGGTATATTTTCTGGGTAAGAAGAGCAGCATGCTTACTCTACTGATGATTCTCCTAAATCTAATTCCAATTATTTTGATTGGAAAGGTGAAGATGCTGATCCTTGTATTACGTTGTCGAACAGAATGAAACCTCAAATTGGTGATACCTTGCTCTGTTGCTTATTGCAAAAATTGTGTGGAGTTAGGCTCAGGAATTGTGTTCCGGTGTTAATAATTTCCCTCAGACTTATAATCTTCAACAAACCTACTTTTCTTACTCTTGGTGATTCTTCTTTGGAGAGTAGCAATTGTCACAATTACACAGCTTTGGGCACTGAAATGTTAAGTCTCACATGAGTAAACAATTGTCTCAAAAGCTTAACCCACTAGAAAATGGGTCAAACAATGTATATCAAGCTATCGAACACCCTCCCTCATGTGCAACCCGTCTTGCACGTGGGTGTGCAAACATCCAAACATAGAACGATATAGAAAGCAAAGGGGAGAAACAAAATGAGAATAGGATTTAAATGCTAACAAGAAGCAAACTCAAGATCTCCCAAAACTAAAGTGTTTTGTTAAGTTAGCATTTTTCCCTGAAACTTAAGATGTTAGGAAATGGGTCCAAGACACCCAAAAATGTACATCAAGCTATATCCAACAATCTCTGCATATAAAGCCAAAGGATAAAGATTATCAGTTGTGGAGCTAACAAGAACCGAGCATCCTGAGATGAAAGTTCCTAGGGGAACTACAAGACCTACAATCATGCCAACTAAAAGCGAGTTCATTCCAATTGTGAGATGCAGCATGTTCTCCCCTAATGATTTAGTTGTAGAGAGGATCTGTAAGCTAGATGGAGTGGTAGAAATGACCTGTAGTGAGAGAAGCAAAACTTACCATTAATGTCTGGACTTTGATATCTTTCTCCACTATCTCATAATTTGGAGAGAAATGACTAGAGAAGATCTAAATAAGGACCTTTACAACTCCAACAGTGGAATAACATGTTGGGATCTTCTCACAAGATATTTTGAGGCCCCGACCAGATTTGGAAATCTCAGCATTGATATAGGTATTGATATCGCCCGATATAGAACAATATGACCTAATACATGGGTAAATAATGGTTCGAGATCCTAAATCCTGTTGCCAAACAGCTGACACAATATGATACATAATGGCCAACACGTAGAACCCTGGTTGCCCACGTTTTCTATTGGAATAAAAGCTGCTGAGGTAGACTTTTGGTATTGTGATCTGCCTTAGAGCAATCTAAACAATTATCATAAGAGGGGAAGTCCAGATTTGACAACTTATTGTTGGACATGCAATACGTGATGTTGCTTGGATTATGACAGTTCATGAGGCCAGTGTGGAACCTCTCTAAATGATGTCGTGCATAGAGCTAGGGGCCAAAAGGAAACATTTACCGAGGGGACTACCTGTTCATAAGAAAGAATTGGACCTTAAGATCCTTCTTGCTGTTATCTTGAAAAAAAAATCTGGTCTGGTGGATTCACAAGTATAAATTTTGAAGAGAGCTTTCCCTTCATGCCTTTTTTGTTGTTACATTCTGAGGTTATCAGTTATACATAGTAAAAGAAGAAACCAAAATAAATAAACACTTCTAGGCTGCTTTTGACTTCATCACTACCTAGAAAGCTGTACAGGAAGTTTTAAGTAGATAATTCAAGTCCACATACTTTTGAAAAAAAATAGCATTCAATTTCTAAGGAAGAACTAAATAGCTACATAACTACAGACAAGACATCCAGCATCAGCTTTGAAATAACAGCCAAATTCAACAAACATATATAGACAAACAATGTTCCCGATTCTATCCTACAGCCAGTTTACAGTCAAAAGTTACAAACCAATAGTTCACTGCCTAAAAAGCTTTAAAGGATATTTAAGTAAATTTTTCGAGTCTAATATACTTCTGATAATTTTTGCATCCAAGTTATATGGTAGAACTAAATAGTTGCAGAACTAGATACAAGACATTCAGCATCAGCTATGAAATAACAGCCAGATTAAACAATCATAATTAGGGTGAAGAATGATCCCGATTCTATCTGCAGTCAGTCTACAGTTAAAAGTTACAAAATGATAGTTTACTGCAAAAATCAGATTTCTATCCATGGCGCATTATACATACTTGCTGTAGGCTGCACGTCCAACCATAACCCCATGAGCGCCTTCCTTTAGGGCTGCATTCACCTATGAGTTACAATGTCACAAACGAATAGGGTAAGCCTTAGACTGAATATGCATTATTAGCATAACGCAAAAGAGGTAGCTTGCTCAAATATCATGTCCCAGTTGAAGGAACACGTCAATAATATTCAGCATATACAACTGCACAGTAACCAATACTCTAAAGCGAGAAATAAAAGGAAAGAGAGAATCTTCCTCGTGCAATTCTACATCTCAAAGCAAATAAAATAATGACACATAACACAACTGTCTTCAGGGGTAGAGCTGTAAATACTCTGATGGCCCTAACTATGATTGGAGACCTTAAAACCATTAGCATTGAACCTTCCCAGCATAAAGTATTTCCTAAAGTGCTCTCCAACAGTTGTGGTTTGTCACTTGAAAACACGTCACACTTGAGAGATTTTTGTCAATGCTTCAAAGACAGTTGATTCAGTAGATAATTAAGGAGTGCAGCAAAACACCAAGGGGTCGTATTTTGGATATTATAAATGGATGCCTATCTACGGTGGAAAAGAGGGGGGGACTAAGGGTTCGAATAACTGCTGGCTCGAAGTGTCAAGGAAAATGACGAACTCCAGAAAAACAAACAGAGGATGCTGCCAGTCGTTTACGAAAGAATAGATAACTTCCAACCAAAAAAATAAGGTTGATGGCCCCCATCTCCAGTTTTGCCAATACTACAGTGGTTCTCACCATCTTGTGAGAAAAGTAGAGTCCACAATCTCTATGATATTCTTAGGGTGCCTGCTGAAGTAATACCACAAGGTTAAGAGAAATAATGACAAGAGGGGGTGGAAAAGGGCAATTAAAAGATTTTTTATATTAACCACAGGCAGTAAGTCCTTGATATGGCACTTTCTGTCAATTTTCTTGACTACTCAAGTGTGAAAATAATATGAGAATCTGTTAAACAAACAAAAAAAACATAACGCTAGAATAATTATGATAAGGAATGATGGATCATACTCCCTCCGTCTCCTTTTGTTTGCCCACCTTTCTAATTTGGGACATTCGAAAACACATATCAACTTTGGAAGTCAAAGCATACAAGTTTTTTGTTTTCTTAAAACATACTTAAAAATGGTTACGAGTATTTTGAAAGGTATCCAATGGGAATACTGGAAATCAATACTTTATAAATTGACTTTGAGTGCATGTCACCTCATAAAGTTGGAACTCCAACAGGGTAATAAGGCTGTGGTATTAAACAAAGATAAGGGAATGATGGTCCCACCATCCTTGAAAGTTTCAGCCAAAGATAAATGAACCAAGATGTGGCAAACACAGCAAGGAAAGGAAAAAGACGAAACTACCAGCACTGCAAAAACCCAAAATGAAAACCTTAAAGAGGACTATAATCAGTGTCACAACGTCGGTAATCGTGACCGGCTAATTGGTCCTAAACCACCGAAGGCCATCCTTTACTTATACAGACGAAAGATGATCAATCTGTCTTACCAAAAGCTCCATTTACTATGATAACATACCACCTAAGCAAAATCACTGGGTTTCATAAAAGTTAACATGTACAAACATCAAGATAGGAACATGCAAAAGAGAGGGAATATCTTCTCTGAATTTCATAAACAGGTTTACAATATTTACATCCTAGTCTTGGCAACGCCACATTCATTCAGTCCAAAAAATTCATCATAATCTAGTTCTCATGTGTGGATCATCACAGCGGCAGCTATAAATATCTGGGTCGCCAAAACCCTGGACTCACCTAGACAGCGAGACCCGTAGAACATACTCAAGCCACATGCTAGGCATGGGTCAGATCACGATCGCAACCGAGCCATAGCAGGTTGGCTCGGCTTGATTGACCACGAAACTTATAATGCCAATTAACCACATGATGCGTCAAATTAGCCCACAATAGGTGGTGGCAAGTTCGAGGAATGCACTCAAGTTTGTACAGAGGAACAGAATAGTACTTGGGAGTTGGTTACTCTTCCATATGATAAAAACACGGCGAGGTGTCATTGGGTATTCATTGTCGAATATCATTTGGATAGTTCCGTTGAGCAGTACAAAGCCCACCTTGTTCTAAAAGGCTATACTGAGACTTATGGTGTTGATTATGCTTAAACCTTTTTTTTGTTGCCAAGATTGGTTAAGTTCGTCTCCTTATTTCCCTTGCTACCAATCTTGGTTGGCCCTTGTTCCACCTCGATGTCAAGAATGCATTTCTACATGGTGATCTAGCTGAAGAGGTCTACATGGAGCAAACACCTGAGTTTTTGTTTAGAGGGACTGTACTCAAGTGTGTCGCCTTCGCAAAGCGCTTTATGGGCTCAAACAGACTCCTAAAGCCTGGTGTAGCAAGTTCAGTAATGTGTTGTAACTTGCATGCTTCGTTGTCAACAAGATCATTCTGTCTTTTCCCTTACCTATGACCGAGAGAAAATATTGTTATTGTTTATGTGGATGATGTCATCATTACGAGTGATGATCAACAAGGTATTACTGAGTTGAATGAGTTCTTACAACAACAGTCCCATACCAAAAATTTGGGCAGACTGCATATCGAGGTGGCCCGATCAAATATGATGGAATTAACTTTACCTCAACCGCCCCGCCCCCCGACACCCCCCCCCCCCCACACACACACACACACAGATAGAGAGTTGGATGTCCAGGAAGCCTTAAGGTATTTCTGCAAATTATTAAGCCGGCTTCCAAGACAACCTAACCTTCTGACATAAGATACTATTAAAGTTCAAAAAAATTAAGAACCACGTGATTTCAAATACCGAATTTGTATTGAGACAGATAAGGTCAAGAAAGCAACAATATCCATACAGTATAGATCATAATTAGCAGAATGAAGAATTGCGCACCAGTTAGGATCTCTATCTGCTCCACATTAACCAAATGTTGAGTTTATTGGGAGTAAGTACATGACTACTACGTACCCTACTTAAAGGTTGCTGAACCGAAACAACAGTTACCTGATTGACATCATTTATGCCTCCATTAATTGTAAACCTCAAGTCTGGAAAATCACGCAGGAGGGCATAATAGTACTCATATCTGCAACAACAAATTTCATAATCAATTTTGAGCAAATTTCATAATCAATTTTGAGCAATTGTTTAACTGAGTAACCTTAACGTCAACAATACAACCAAATCCTGTCTATTAATTGGTAAATTTGGTTAGATCAGATTCCTACTCAATCCACAACTAAAGCACCAATGAGGTACGTACTTCAGGGGAGGGATTCTTCGGTTGTCGGCTGGGCTAATGCCATTGAGCAATGCCTTTCGTGAATGTATAATGAAATGCCGAGTTGGTGATTGAGAAGAAACCTTATAGACAAAATCACCTACAAAACGGAAAAAGAGAAAAGAACAGAGAGAAATTTCAGATGCAACTATTTTAGCATATCAGGTAATAGATATCAACATCTAATGAAACCACAAATGTGATCCTTATAAATATCAAATAATCAGGAAAGTAAAGACAGACTGCCTGCCCAATGTAGGTTTTTGGCTTAACTAGAATAGCCATGCACGGACATTCCTTAACTAGAGTAGACCTTGAAAAATATAAAGAAAGGTTCAGCATGCATAAACTTTTAAATGAACATTAAGAAATAAATGCTCTCGTCTGCTGAGATACAGCAGGATGAGCATAGTATTGTTTGAAGGAGAAAGTCTGGTCCATATAGATTTTCTCAAGGTATAACTTTAATTTCCCCACAGAAATAGTAATTCAATCACATTCCTCAAATTGAATATTGGATAATCAAGTAAGAAATATGCTCACAGAGCTCCTTATATGAATCATGGTTGTCAACACCAATGCGGCACTTAACGCTGACCGGAACATCTGAGTTGGCAGCAATCACTGACATAGCCTCAGCAACAAACTTTCCTTACAAAGAGTAGAAATGTAAATCAGAGCGAATTGACAGATAAAATCATTGTCAATAATGGATTCAGAAAATAACATGTAGTCAGCACAATGTCCAAACCTTTGGATCAAGCATAAGACGCACACCAAAACATCCATGTCCAGCTACCTTCGGGCTAGGACATCCACAGCTGGAAGATGAACATGATCTCAGATCATTGACGAAAATTAAGAAAATTAAGAGATTGGCAAAAGTAATAGAACAAACTTAAAATTAATCTCATCGTAGCCGTAAGCATTTGCTAGTTCAGTTGCTTTCGCTAGGTTTTCCAAGTTATTTCCACCAATTTGAAGCACAACAGGATGTTCTTCCGGGGTATATGCCAAATACCTGTCCTGAACAATCCCATAAAAATACTCAAGATCAGAGGTCTCTGGAAAATCTGATCTAGCGAGGTGAAGCAACCACAAATATAAGGAAAAGGAACAAATATCAATAGCCGGCATAACTGTTAAGACAGGCATAAACAAACATGCATATGTTGTATAGAGCCACATAAAAAAGTTAATATATTTTGTTGGTTGTATATGTTGACTGTATAACGTAATCTTAGGGATTTGATTGTACAGGATTTGATTAGGAACCACCTTGTGTTCTTTCTTAATGAACTAGATGGAACCAACTCATCAGAAAGGCCAAATAAGGAGGAAGGCTTGCACCCTATTGAAACATTTCATTTACAAACGAAACACCCAAGAACCTCATATCGAAATGGACAATCAATGAAACAGGCAGGGCCTACTCCAAGTCAAGACATAGTATGAAGCATGAACATATTTTGATCACAACCCCCCTTTATCTTGTTTCCAACTACTTCTCTGTAAATGCATTCTCCACACTACTAAGAACCGTATCATTTCTTGTACAATACATTGTCGCGGAAGACCAAGTTACTACTCGTACTCACTTATTTCCTGGACTGGCTTATTCTACTCTATCAGTCCCTGCCATTCCCCCCAGCGTTTTCAATTCTAGATTAAACACGAATCCATTGGGAAGATAAGCATTGCTCATATAGTTTCATCTGCTCAACTGTGGGGTTTATATGCAGGAAGGTCGTTCAAAATTTATCTCTCGGGTTATTAATCAAAGTCCCCGATCTGCACTCCGCCATGGATTCTCAACAATCTTTCCCATTTCTCTCCAGAATAGCATATAGTTAATTCTGCAATGCTTACCAGATTTCCCTTCTGATAAACAATTGTTTCTGCAGCAAGCATTTCTGTATACAGCCACGCATGTTTGGTAATGAGTCGGGCAAGAGTCCTATAATGAGTATCCGTCCATTCCATCATTGGCGCAACACTAAAGATTAGGTAGACATCACAAATCAGCTCCATAAACTACTTACGGAATCCAAGCTGAATTGAAATCAAAAAAATATTTACTCGCCTGAACAAAGGAGGAAGATACTGTGCACCAACCATCCCAGGTTTCCTATGACGCTTCTGATTATATGTAAATAGTTTTCTTCCTTTAGTGGATCTTCCACAAAATAAATTTGATGACAATCTGCGATGATGTTTCAGGGCAAAAGAATGAATAGGAGTCAAAGAAGCAAACAAAGTATGCCCGGTAGACTTCATCAGCCCCTAACTAGCCAGCCCTTTTATGTACCTATCCATTGAATGAAACTACATCACAAATGAGAAAAGATATAGACCATGGATGCAGAGATAAAACATATCACATGCATGGTTTATCAACTCCGTTTCTTCGCACTGTACAAAATAAAAGTGAAAGATAACAAATAATCACACTTCACCATGGGAAAGCACCAAGGCCATGAAACCCTGACTGGACCATCTGTTCAAGAGGTGGAAATATTTCATCCTAATGAAGTTAAAACAAAAACTAGTAGCCAGCATCCACGACACGGACTTGGAATGCAGTTTCACCACTTCTAACAGTTTGGGCACCTCTTTTCAAAACTTCAGAGCGTTTACTACTTTGATGAGAGGGTTGTGCCCCTCCACTAAAACGGTAAAAAGTCATACTGTAATAACATCAACCATAAAGAGCCTGTTTCTAAGAAAACAAGAGTAGAGACTATTCAATTCCCAAGACTACTAAACGAACTGATCCATCAGTGTACTTGAAGATAAACAAAAACATACCAGGTTTAAGTTATCTATGTTTCTAAATATCATACAATAATGAAATTGAGTCATAGGAATTGTGGGAAAGCACTTCATGATTACTGCAGTAGGTAGAAGTTCATGTATAATCAAGAAGGCACAAAACACCAATCACTTGTCTTTTTTCATTTTGGGATACTATTTTCCAAGGAAAAAGCTGGACTCGCCAATTCTGTTCAACTCTCCTTAGGTTGGATTTTCAAGATTAATGCTATGAAATCTTCCAATCTAAACGATTAGCAGTGCCATAACTCTACAACACTCATTACTTGGCCAGTAAAACAGAGCAAAAATAACCAGAAAAGTAAAAGCACTATCTTTAACATTTTTCGGCACCATTAAGTCAATCACCACAAAGATATCCCAGGCTGCTGCTTAACACATAATGTGCAACTAGCCAGTCACTCAGAAATCCACTTAAGCCAAACCAACAACTAAAGCATGAAATATCAGAGTACTGTACTTGTTAGTAAAGTGAGTTCACATTGGAAATGAAAATTGGTTTGAAAATTAATAATAAGATGATGAATGGACAAGTGCCTTGACTTGAAGGTTTTGGCAGTAGTACTTATAACCATGGAACTTCGTAATGCAAAATCTAAAGGAAGTCATAATTGGATAAACCGTTTGAGTAATCCACAGCATTTGCACTAATTTATCGACGCATAACTAAAAGTTTAGGTTTAACCACAACTGAAGAAAAGGTTATACAGAAACCTTTCAGTTTCCACTAATGACGAATTTAACAAGAAATTAAAACGATGAAGTGAAGTCCCATATCGCCTGGGAATGAAAGTGACACACTTTGCATAAGCACAAGAGATCAACCTCATTTCAATAGATGACTATTAGAATTGAGATCCACACAAGACCGTTTGACAAAAACAAAACACGGATTTCAATAAACTGCCCAGTCTCTCAGGAAACGTTCACCCAATAAAAAAACTCAAGTTTGAGCCTCCTTAATTTACCCATACAAAAACGGGGGTCTCAAAATCCAGTGGTTCAGCTGAAATGAATCCATAACTGGATTGTCTGTTTCATCTGAGTGTCTTTCATAATGGTTAAAACCCAAAAAAAAAGGTTCTATCCAAAAAGGAGGCACAAGAAAATGTCCAATGTTATTTTTTCAACACTTAAAAACTGAATGTAGTAGTGATAAGTAGTTAAGTTGGTTTGATCACCATATTTCCCATTACCAGAGGCAGACCCGTGAAGGGGGGCCGGGTCCACCATGGCCAATAAAAATCCTTAAAAATAAATTAGGTTTAACAATAAGTCAATCTTATCACGTAGAACCGTGACGCTCCCATACCCCTTTTGCTATGTTAAACTCTCTCTAATCTGTCAATCTGTAAAAAAAATTATTAATTGTTCATTTTTTTTGAGGTTGATACCCCAAGTTCAAATCTTGGGTCCCCCACTGCCCATTATCAAAACTTCTAGGTGATTCTTATAATGTCGGCTAAAACAACCGCCCCGCACCTCTGCTACAATCACCACCACTGCCACCACCACCATTTATCCATCCAGACGCAATTTTAGTAGCATCGAAAGTCTTCATCCATAGCAGTGAGTATAACATGGGACACATAATCATATGCATATACACGTATGATATAGTAATACTAAGATGACAATATGCAAGAGATTGAAATAATTAATCCCGAGTCAAGTTTAGGGTTTTACATAGGCAAGACGCACCACGAACGACGGCTTCCACGAATTCCGGGCCTCTCACTTCTTTGTAAGGTTGAGAAGAAATCTTCGTGTTAGAACCAGATGCCACAACACGCTATAACGCGATATACTTATTATTATTGGTAAATTGCATTGACCTTCCCTGATGTTCATCATAAATGCAGAAACCTCCCTTGAAGTTCTGATAAATACAATGACTTCCCTACTTTACAAACTACTCAACAAATTCCT
>JABCMJ010025051.1:0-34564 GCA_014822125.1 Arbutus unedo | reverse complement strand
GAATTTTTTTTGTTTTTTCCTAACAATAAAGGAGAACGAAAACACGTTTTCACGACCGACATGACTAAAAATGCTAATAATATCAAGTCTTATTTCTATTTTGGTATTTTTTATTTTCAAAGTTTTATAAAACTTTCAATTTATGAATCTGGTATAGAATTCATGAGAAAATCCAAAAAGTTCTATTAACGTTTTCTAACAGCCAACCATGGATATCCATAGAATTACTAACCTCGACATAATCCCATTCAAAGTCAGTACTACAGTCCCAATCACGACTATTAGATCAAAAATCAGATAGACTAGTAGGTATAAAGTAACTCATAATCTTTTTTAAGTAGGATTAATTTTTGTGAAGTTATTTTGTACATCATTTTTTTCTTGACTCTAATTGTGTATCCCCACTAAACTTTTTCCTCCATTTGGGTCACTGTCTGCAGCTGCAGCAGTGTGTGTGCATATATATATGTGTGTGTGTGTGTGTGTGTGTGTATATATATATATATGTATGTATGTATGTATAGTGGGTAGGAAGAGTAAAGGGATAGGGTAAAGGGAGGATTGTTTTCAAATGCTGTTGGCAACATCCTTTTACTTTTATCTGACTACAACCATGTGGTCTGCAGATTAGTTCCCCCCACCACATTCTTCCCCCTATCTACTTTCTCCATCCTAATATTTTTTGGTATGTCCACATAGATTTTTCAGACATATTTGACACAAATATGTTTAGAGTCATTGAATATACGTATACCTTTTTGAATTATTGTGGATTTTACATGTATCTAACGATTTCAGATACATTTATATTTGGATGTGTCCGAATAACCTGTGTCCCTAATATTACTCAATATTCTTTCCTTTCTTTGATCCAACTTCTGTTTTCCAGAAAAATTATTCACACCCTCCCTCTAAGTAGATGGATTATTCTCTTTGACGTACATAGGGTTCATTTGTCATTGTTATATTATTGAATTATTAAATTATATTATACAAAATAAAACTTAATCTAGTTTAATTCATTTAGATTAAATTATTTGTGATGTATTTTAATCTAATTTAATGAAAAACTTTGTTTGACTCTGTAAAATAAACGACGAAATTACTCTAAAACATAACTCTAGTTGAAACATTTTAGTCCAAAAGAAAGCTAACAAGTCAATAATTGAGGACTAATTGCGTAGTTTATTTCACTGTATAGTCTTGACAAATTGTATAAATTGAAGTTTAAAATTTGACTTTATTTAAAATAATTTAGCCCAAATGGACATAAATTTTTTTTAAAGTAAAATAGCCAATAACCCATAAATTTGTTTGGCCAAATATAGTAAGTAAAGTCAACTAATTTAATTAAGTTAGAAATTTATTTTAGGATATGCATATTTTTTATAACATTTTAATAATTTTGTCCCATATAGTTATCTGTTCTATAAAATTATAAATGTTCTAAGTGTGTGATCTCAATTTTCAGAAACATATTTTTATCGTACATATTTAAATACAAATATATTTAAAATTATTAAATACATATACATATATATATTTAAAATAATATAAATTTTACATATATTTAAAAGCTCCAAACATCAACTATACGTTTTGATTTTTATAAGTCGTAAATCCTCCCGAACACCCTACTCAAGGGGTACGAATTTTTTAATGAAAACAATATTAAAATAGTACATGGCGATTTTTAAAATTATCCAACAACTATTACGGTAACAGATTCATCTCCCGTCTCCACCATCTCTCATCCTACGCACCTTAACTCACTGGCTCACCCTAGCACTAATACCGTGTCAGACTTCCTTACTAGTCTTGCCACGTCACACTCTGTCCTGTTCTTTGAATTCTGTCCTTAGCGCCACCACGAACACCGTCCACTCGTCTCCTCTCTCTCTCTCTCTCTCTCTCTCTCTCTTCAATTCCGCAGATTTCTTCTGCACCTCTTTCGCAATTCCAGCTCGCTTACAATGGGTTCAATCGCCGATCCCGGCGATGAGTTCGGCGAGTCGACTCAGCCGCCGTCGTCGAGCTTCGAAGAGTTCCAGAGGCAGGCCTCTCTGATGACCAGCTGCACTCTTCTATGGAAAGAGCTCTCCGACCACTTCTCCTCCCTTGACGAGAACCTCCAGAAGAAGTGCAAGGCTCTAAAGCACAAGATCCAAACCCTAGACACTCAGACTAAGCAGACACTCCAAGTCCTCGAGAAGCGTGAGGTCACCATGAACGGTGCCGTTTCGATCGCCCTCGCGAAGGTCAAGGAGCGAAAGGATGCCGCTCTCGTCGCTGTCGAAGATAGAAACGACTCCGTCTCCGGCGAAGTTGACGACGGCGAGGGGTTGCTGTTGAAGCTGCGACATTTCTGCGCGAAAATGGATTCTGAAGGTTTTTGGAGGTTTGTTACAGTAAGGAAGAAGGAATTGGACTTGATTAGGGCTCAAATGGCCGTTGCGTTAGCTGATTGTGTAGATCCGCCGAGATTCGTTTTGGAAGCGATTTCGGAGGTGTTTCCGGTGGATAAAAGAGGTGAGAAGAGCGAGAGAGTGAATGATTTAGGCTGGGCGTGCGTTCTGATACTGGAGTCATTGATTCCACTAGTTGTTGACCCGATTCTGGGTGACTCGCGCCTTCTGGTGACGCCGAGCATGAAGGAAAAGGCGAAGGAGATAGCGGAGACGTGGAAGAAGAGCTTGGATGAACGCGGTGGGATTGAGAATGTCAAGACGCCGGATGTGCATACGTTTTTGCAGCACTTGGTGAGTTTCGGGATTGTGAAGAAGGAAGATATTGAGTTGTATAGGAAGCTCGTAGTTGCGTCTGCTTGGCGGAAGCAAATGCCCAAGCTTGCTCTGTCGCTGGGATTGGGTGATAAGATGCCAGGTAAGTTTGACATTTCTGCTCTCAGTTTTATTATACGATTAGAAAGCTCTTCTTAGCGTGTAAATATTTCACAACTTCTTCCATGCTAGTATAACTGTATATTAGTATGAGCGTGGGTATATAATATTTAACTTGGTTTCGAAATAGTTTGTTAGCTACAGAGTAGCCAGAGAATTAGTTAAAAGAATTTACTGAGCCTCTTTTGTGATTCTGGATCTTGATGAGCTGATTGGAAGAGGATCATAAGTAGAAACTGATTAGGTCCAAAGATGCTTTAAATTCTGATTCGACATCCCTGCTGAAATACAGCTCCCAGTTATGCGTTTTGAGGTGTCTTGATATTTACAGGTGATCTCAAAGTTTCTGAGGAGGGCCTCTTATAGAGGCAGAGGGCTCGAGGCCTTTAAGCTGGTGAGATCTTTCCAGAAACAGGGAGATTCTGTGGAGAGGGTTAGAGTGGAACCACCGTCGAACCACATATGCCTTGTGTTCTTTGGGTGATTGGTTTGTTTTCTTCATTATTCATGGTAGATCAACATTTCTTGTTTGTGCATCATGATGGTTAAGCCTTGCCGCACAACCATGAGTTTGCTATAAGAGCCTTAGTAGCCTCAGTTCGACCAATGCTGGTATGGAGGCCTTATATTTAAGACCCAAAACTTGTTCACGATAACTCCTTCAGTTGCAACTAGGCCAGAAGTGCGCAACTAACCATCAACGTTCACCTCCACCCTTAGCCAAGGTGGCTTCCATTTCAGAACCGCTTGATACTCTTTCTCCTTGACGGATTTGATTCTTTGCCTGTACAACCTCCCTCATTCTTCCAAGTATTTCCTCCATAGGATAAGTAAGATGATAAGGATTAGTTTAAACAGCGCTTCATTTCTCCAGAACAAACAGAAATTGAGTGTTCCTTTCAAGGCAAGGCTATGGGGCACATCCTAAAGTAAAGGGGTGCTACCATGTGTATACAAAAAGGGTGCATATAATATGAACTTTGATTCCGAGTCACATTGGTTCAAAAGCAGCCGTAGTTTGAATCATGACAAAGAGTACTTTGGGTCATAGCTAAAACGGCACAGAAACCTCTTCACTTGGATCATTGGTTCATAATCTAACACCACAAAGCTTCATATGAAATAGGGGTCCACTTTCATTTGTCTACTGTCTGATCCCACTTCAGTTTGACTCAATCCATTACTCTAGTTACTAATTTACCACAAATCTATACACTGCATTAATAATTTTATAGCTCAACCGACTACATAACTGATTTGTTGCCCATAATAAGCAAATTGGGATCCTCTCATATGACAATCCTTATGTGATCTACCACTTCTGCTTTAACCACAATCCCTGTACCTCGTAATGAGGGCATGTAGTATCCACCTTTTAAGAGTTATGGGGCATGAATTTGCATCGTGTCATTTTCTGATTGGCCAGAATGCACAACAAAGTGGAATTTCAATTTTCATTTGACGTTGGCAGATCATATGATAAGGGATAACTTCAATTGTGTGGAATTGTAGGTGAAGGAGGTAAAATCCAATTAAACGTAATTAGGGTTTGTACCAAACAAATAAGCTAGGGTTTAGCTTTGCAAAGAGGTTCTCTTGTGCATGGGCGTGTTGCCGAGTTAAGAATGCTGACTTGAAAAAGGCAGTTAAATAATAAGAAGACTGGATAAAAGATAAGCATTGAACGCGAATAACTTGGAACCAGTTTTAATCACACAAGGATGAGAAATTCTTGGTCAATTCAACTTATAACAAGAAGTTAACAATTGAATGAAACTCTAACAGTAAAAGATAAGGGTTATCTTGTTAGTGGCCAATCATGAGCAAGTCTAATCTATCTCTAATGAGAAATTAGGAGACGGGGAAGGACTTGGATTAGTGGGGGGAACCTCTATAAAACGGCACACACCCATGTGTAATTTGTTATTGCAAGTACTATATTCAGAGTTACCTTTGATTTAGTACTAACTTAGTTATCGAAGTTCCTTCCCGCCGACTAGAGGTCGAGGTTCTCTGACAATTTTATTGTCTTGCAGGGATTAGGTTTAAAGAGAGTTTAAGAGATTGAGTTCGGCCACTGTTTGAGGTTTAATTTTCCTAGTAAGAAATTTCACCCACCCAAAGTAGGAGTGGAAGGACAAATATTTGTTGGCTGTTTATGATGAGCGGGATAAAAATGTGAACAAACAATTCACATTTAGTTTGACACGTATGAATAGACCACGGACCTTGAAAGTTAGCCAATAGCAGAGACGTTAAATCATCTTAACCCTTGGGGCAAGTTCATTTCTCACAGATCACCTGACAAGAAATCAGACTACTAAGCTATAACAATTTGGCAATCAGCATGTGATACTAGATAGGTGAATGAGGTATGACTTATGGAACGCCTGCTTTATAATGAATATCCTTGACATTTGCATTTTCCCCAGCCTTAATCTTCAAGTAAGACATGGTTGTGGATGACTTACTGTTGGTGCTAAGTTGTGATGTCTTTGTGTTTCCAAAACATGTTTCTTGTGTCATACTGGAGTCATCTAGAAATAGTTTGATATTGTTTCGGGGGAATTTATGATTGGGTTTGAATGCTTTTGTACAGATATGATTGAGGAATTGATCAGCAGGGGTCAACAGGTTGACGCAGTCCATTTCACGTATGAAGTTGGCCTTGAGGAAAGGTTTCCTCCTGTACCGCTGCTGAAAGCTTTCCTGAAGGATGCAAAGAAAGCTGCGACTCCTATTTTGGAGGATCCTAGCAATTCTGGCCGAGCTGCGGTATTTATTTAGTTATTGAGTTATCGTGCCATTTTTGTTGATCAGCACTCTATGTTCATCTACTACAGCATGAAGCATTTTTAAAACTTAAGTATTGTGGAGATTGTGTAGTAAACCCTTCTTGAAAATGGTGAAAGATTTTCTTCTGCACCATATCTTCTTATCAGCTGAGGACTTCCTTCCTCTATTGATAGGTTCCTCGGAATATATCTCCCACATTTGCATTAAATGTCATTTTGTGGAATAGAATTTTTATCTTGTACAAAAAAGTTACAACATGCTGTTATGTTATTTAGTATTTACTGATCTGGTTTTTATCGAACAAGATACAGGCTCCCATGGTTAATCCTTGTGTACACTGTTTCTCTGTTTGGGCTTTGTTGATTAGCACCAAATTCTTCATCTAAGACTTTTAGGAGCAGTTTATAATATTATTCATGTGTAGATTCTCTATTATGCACTTCCTGCAAACAGACAAGTACCTTTTCATCAACTTCAAATCCTATTATCTTTCTAAACTTCGACTATAATGGATTCTTCACAATGTTTGCTATTTTCTCCCATTTTCATTGAATAATTCCGTTTAAGGAATACAACTGTTCGTCTTTTTCAAAAACGTTGCATGATGCTAGGTAATATGGTGTTATTGGATCTAATGATCTAGTTCTTTTCCATTAAACCGGATACACGCTCTAATACAATGGTAAATCTTTATATTGTGCAGCATCTCGCTGCACGCAAGGAGCAGTCAGCACTTCGGGCTGTGATCAAGTGCATCGAAGAGTACAAACTACAGGCTGAATTCCCTCCGGAAAACCTCAAGAAACGTCTTGAACAACTAGAGAAGACCAAGATTGAGAAGAAAAGACCGGCTGCTGTCCCAGCCAACAAAAGGACGCGAGCAAACAATGGCGGCCCAATGCCTCCCGCAAAAGCTGGACGCTCCACCAATGCTTACGTGTCATCTTTCCCGGCGGCCCCCACATTTGTTAGATCCCCGTCACATACCCAATACCCTGTGGGGGTCCCATCTTATCCTTCATCCCCTGTCATGTATGGCAGCAGAAGTCCTCCAACCCATCCTTATGCTTACTCGCCTGAATCAGCTCTTCCTTCCTTCTCTGTTTCTTATCCAGTTGCTCCAATGAACTATTCTCCGTATGGAGGTTATGGAAATGGAGTTGCTCCAGCTTATCAGCACGCTTACTACTGACGGACATGACTGGTGGTCGACGTAGAAGGTGATTTCTGATATGTAATCTAATCTCACATCAAATGCATTATCTAGAAGGTTTGTAATCACTAACCTTTTAATGGTAGCGATATGTGTGTGTATTAATCTTGATCTTTATCCAGCATCTTGGCTTGTCAACGACTCAATGGCAGGTTTGTCTTTCTAATGTTGATTAAACAAGTAGTAGTAGTGGTTGTGGAAAGTAATCAAGGAATCTTTGTTAGCAAACCTTACCAGTGGCATCTGCTTTTTGTTGTATGTTGGATAAAATGGAGATATGCCATCTGTTTTATGAGAATCATCGTGGTTACAGAGTTGAGCAGAATGTCGATAGATTTGATTTGTTGTAGTTTCTAATTTCATTGTTGATAAGAATTATTGGTTTGAGGTGCTATTTTTGATGAAGTGGCTTTGGTAAATATTTCTTTTTTTGGAAAAGCTTTACCCATGTTTCATCGCCTAGAGTTGTGATATCTGGTGATGATATCCACCGCATGAGTAAATTGGAGCTGAAGCTTCGTACTGTTATGTTAGTTGGGTATTGGGCTGTTGAGACACAGAACGTTGGTCTAATTGTGATTGCTTAGGACTGTTGGTCGTTGAAATTGTCTGCTCAATTAGGTTCAAATTGTTTAGGGCTATTGTGATTGTGGTTGTGCCATTGCCATTCAAATTGTCTGCTGCTAAAACTTAATACCCAAGCTGTTTGCGGTATCTTGCCTTTTATCTGACTCTGGTTTAGATGTTATGTTAGGCTCATGAAAAGCCAAAGCGAACCCAACCATCTTAGAGAGTTGTTATAGATGAATCCAAGTTTCTTTCGGGCAGGTCTAAAAGTTCTATTGGATATGCTGGCAATGGGCTTAACAGAGGAAATTGGATATGCTGGCAACGGCCTTAAGAAGGCCACAACTATTTTAGCTGCTGTTTTTCTCTTCCTATATCACCATATTTGTGCAAAGTTGTTAAGTAAGAAACCAAAACACGTGCTAGCGCTAGCACGAATAAAATATCAAGCAAACCCTCAATGTTGGCGAATGAAAAAATACTGCTAGGGTTTTACATACAATTACTGAAATTACTGAAGTATTTTTAATGCTTGTAGAAAATTTGGAAAAGTCATGGACTACGAAGTCTAGTACTTGTCAAACTGAAATAAATCCATTAGCAGAGGCGTGAATGAATCGCGAGTAATTAAGTTTGACCTTAAAAGTTAACAAATTTATAAAATGTGTTCGTTTGAGTTGATCTATTTCAACTATTTTTGGGTCGATCATCAAGTGGTATAAGCTCGTTGAGAGCTCACAAAAATTTATGAACTTGAAAGATCATCAAAACTTAAAGTTCTTGTACTCCTTATAAGACCATTGGACTACTGAGTACATGAACGAATGAACCTTCTGGTCACTTACCAAGGAAGAAATTTCTTGTCAAAGGATCGCTTTGTCCTGTGATCGCTCATTGAGCCAAATCGCCTTGAATGTAATTAAAAAATTGATCGGCTTATCTTTATTCTGGTCTCGTCTCTATTCTTGTCTTTGTTCCTCTTCCCACGACCCTTTCAATTTCTGGACAATCAAAGGAAGATTTTTCATTTTCTTGTGTTTGGCCCGGGACAAGGGAGGTGCTTGATTTTTTGATAAACCTTGAACGAATGAACACAATTCTTAACTCTTGTAGACTCGACTGTGAACTTCAAAATGTATAGAAGCTTAAATTTTCAATATAATATAATAATTTTTTATGAACTTTTAACCAATGAACACAATTCTTACTTTGAGAGAGAGGGAGAGAGAAACTTTTAACCAGTGAGCACAATTCTTACTGTGAGAGAGAGAGAGAGAGAGAGAGAGAGAGAAATAGTGAAGAATCTAATGTACTAAACATCCACAAATGAATCATAATTGGACTATATTGATCATAAAACTCAAAACCATTACAAAATCAACAATCACAATCATTCATTCAGTCATTAGCAGTTGCCAATTGCAATGACAGCAGCTCTTCTTCCGGAATAATCCTAACCCTACAATCCGATTGAGGATAAGCTACACACAACAAAGCATACCCTCTCTCTACGACATCATCACTCAGCATTCCCTCACTCTGATCAACTCCGCCACTCAACAGCTTCGCCGGACACGTCATGCACACCCCAAGCTTACAATCATGTGGCACTGAAAGCCCAGAGTCCAACGCCTTGGATAGAATTGTCTCATCTGGTTCCACCTCTAGTTCTGTGGCTCGACCCTCGTGTTCAACCACCACTTTGTAGGAATGGGCAGTAGTTAATTTGGGCCGAAGCGAGCGTGGCAGCGGTCGGAGGTGGAGGTGGGGAGGAGGGAAGGTGGTAGGGTTTCTGGGTTTTGTGAGGGTGGTAGAGGGAGGAGATGTGGTGAAACGAAGGGTTGCTGCCATGGTTTTGGTTCAGTGAAGTGAACGAGGGAAAGAGGTTTTTGGCAGTGGGAAGGGGATATGTGGTGTTTGAGAGGATAAGGTTTCGGTTAATCCCCGTGGTTTGGTTATTTCTTGGAGACGGCTTGTCTCCGGAGAGGAGGGTGCAGTCTGCCTTTTATTTTATAAATATCTCATCACTCCAGTCTGGTCATTTTTTTTTAAATTTCATTTATGGTCATGATAGGATCAAAGTTATCAATCTTCTATCGCAAGTGTACTATTTTGTTACTAGTATGGTACGTACTGATATTAATATGTATCGACGTACCGTTTTAAAATGACGAAGTATGCATAATGCAAAGCGGTGACGTTTTGCATGCATAAGCAGATATTGTAATTGTTATGTATGCGTAAAAATCAGAGGAGAAGAAAGTGGCAAAACGTGCGTCAAGAACATAGGAGAGACCCAGGGAGATGGTCGAAGTGGAGCAACCACAATTTGTTCCTACATCGAAGGATAAATCATGCAAAAAATCAGACGAGAAAATTCAAAAAAAGAAGATGATATCCAGCACAAGTGGTTTACAAATGGAACCAAATTAGTTAATTTAGCCCAACTTATCAATAGCCATAGTTGTAGCACTAGTTGTACTTGTAAATTTTTACTTGTATCCATTAGGAATAGTTCTTAACTTAGTTCGAAGCAACCTGAATTGTACTTCTCAGATGTAAATTTGTGTTCAAATTTATCATTCAGAGTTAGTTTGTTTAACATTCTTTGTGATTGTTCATCTTCGTTTCTGGTTTCGATTTGCGACGTGTTGACACTTTAAAAATCCTATTCGTTGAGGTAAGAGAACATATAATGCAAATTCCGGATAATTATTCGTGTAACTGTTGCAATTATAAGTTTTTTTTTTCTGAAAAGGCTAGTTGCGCTTCTTTTCTGACACACTAGCACATCAATTTTTTTGGGGAGATATTGGAGCCAACATCTTTTTTGGCACGCCAGGTGGGACATAAGTGTTAAGTATGGTAAAAACTAGAAATCAAAACACTACACTTTCCTCTAAAGTCGAGATAGAAGGAATCTCAGGGATAAGTCCTATAGACGAAGCCTCTAATATGCACATGAAAAATGACCAACATAATGGTCAGGTTTCACCAGTTGACCAAACTTAAACTGTGAGTCACGACCATCTTATTCGAGTTTAATATGACCTAGGAGGTCCTTATACTCAAGGGGGTCAGGCCAGCACAATTTGCCGAACTATACCTACAAGTGACATATGTAGCGATCCAATTGACATGGGGTCACAACAATTAAATGTTCAACTCTTAAATACATTAAGAGAAATCTTTTTGTCTCAACAAGCATTGCTAAGACATATGGAGGAATGGATACCAACAATGAGACAAATGGTCTCTAGTAGATCAATCTCTAGAATTCAAACCCATGAAACACAACATCCTTCAGGAAGTGCATGTTCTCCACATAGTCTGGTTGAAGGTACCTCGAGAGATGATGTTGACTCAAGAAGGGATAGAGTAAACATGGAGACGGGGTTATACAGATCAAGAGAAATCTTCTAGTCTACCCCTCAATCTCGGTATGAGCCAGTCAGAAATTGACCTATTACAGGTTCACTAGGGGGCGAGGATCCAAGGACTTATTATGTCCAAATGACTTTCTCAAGTATAAATGATCTACCTAAAACCCAAAGAGTGGGTTGAAGTAGAGTTTCTCAAAATTCTCTTTTTGACTTCACACTCAGGGGGTTAGAAGAAGATGCGAGGAATACCCAAACATGCAAAGTAGACATTGGTTATGAAAATGTTACTGAGGCACAGACTAGTATGCCATTTGTAACATTACCCTTGTTGCCTCATTAGACGTATTTAGGGGTGCTCCCTCCACCACCACTTTATCAACCTTTTAGGGGAATGCTAAGGTCCTCAACTGTAAGGGAGCCAACACCTATGGCAATCTCGATACATTTGCCTATACTTGCACCAGCGTTTGTACCTGCATTTGTGCCTCCACCATTGCTTGCGGCACCACCCATAGGTGTTGTTAACCCAGGAAACCTTCCTTTTGGGCAAGACCCTCAATTTCGAGATTAGGTATTGGATCTCATCCAGGAGGTATACGGTCTATTAGCTTGGGGGGCCCAAACCCCAATTTATAGAAAACCATATCCTGAATTGATCAACTGTCAATACGAATTTCCTAGGGGATTTAAGATTCCTGATTTTACTTTATTTTATGGGGACGGTAGACAATTGACATTGGAGCATATAGCCAAATTCAAGGCTCAATGCGGAGAGTTGACTAATAGTGATTTTATGAAGTTCAGATTGTTCCTGTATTCATTGTCAAGAACATCTTTTTCATGGTATTCCGGTCTAGGGTTTGGTACTATTATAAATTGGCAACAAATGAAAGAAGTATTCTGTATGCAATTCTTTCAGACAAAGCATAAAAGTCTCAATGGCCAATTTGGTCAAACTCAGACAAAGGCCAGAAGGAAAAAGTTGCTCAGTTTATCGCCGGGTTCAAAAGGGCCAGAAATTAGTATAGAGTAACACTCCTTGAGGCTGAATTTGTTCGATTAGCTCAAGATGGTTTGGATAGGGAGCTTCGAAAGAAGTTCGATTCCACGAAAATTAGGGAATTAGTGGACTTAACATACAAAGTCACTCGTTATAAGTCCTTATTGAAAGAAGAGTTGGATCGAAACAATGCTTCGTATAAAATGTAATATAGAGATCCAAACTATGATTGATGTTGTCGAAGTTATAGGTCAAGACCTATGTGTTTGTGAGGCCTTAGTTAAAAAGGATAGTGCAATCAATTAGCTATACAAAAATAAGGAAATTAAAAAGTTATACTCTTTTGATGTTTTTGAGGCAGACGAAATTTTTAATTTTTTACTATCTAAACGTGTTAGTAAACTTTCTCCTGTTGTTAAACTCTATACTTTAGAAGAAACGAGGGGCAAAACATATTGTAAATGACATGATTCTTGGTCGCATTCGACTAAAAACTACAATGTGTTTTCATAGCAAGATACATGACACAGATCCAAAAGGGAAGGCTATAATTTCTAGAACGTCCTATGGGGATAGAAAGGAATCCATTCCCTAAAATCGAAGAAATCTCTATGAATACCAGTACGTCAGTATCATTGGTAGAACGAGTCTAGTCCAATTTCTATGGAAGAGAGTTTCAAGTCAATATGAACACACCTAAGTCCAAAGAGAAAAGGCCTAATTATACTAGGCCAAGAAGCATGGTGGTAAAGACAAACTCTTATGCTCATGTTGCGACTAGTCCTCCAATGCGAGAAATAAGCACTAGAAGTGCATTCCTTCCTATATTTGAAGCCTCATTTTTAGAGTGTCTGTACCGGGGCTGCACAACAAATTATTTATTGTTCAAACATCTCGATCGACGTGGCGAAAGGTTTTTTCCCACCAAGGTAAAAAGAGCTTTTGACAAACCTGCTTCGAACATGAAGATTAAGCCTATATAGGAGAAAAACTCTAAACATTGGAAGTTCTAGAAGAGAAATGCTCGTACAAGTCCAATCCCGCTAGTTTTGAGAAGGGAGTCTCGACCTTTGAAGAAAATTGACAGGGCGATGGAAAGGAAGGGAGTTCTGACGAGTTTACCCTCATGAAGGGATTGCCGGACCAGTTCTTGAAACAAATTAAGCCAAATTTATTTTGGGATTACAAAGAATTGTCCAAAGGAGAGAAAAAGATGCTAAAACCACCCCAATGAACCCTGAACCAATGGGCATTGCTTTGAAATTAAAAAACGAAGATATTACAAATGGTTCCAATATTGTCTTGAACATAAAAGAGAAAATTTCAAAGAAGGTATATTCTTTTCCAGCAAAAAGAAATGTTACCCAAAGATCCTGAATGGATAGGGTCCAAACCTAATCCATGATTTTCAAGGAAATCAAAAGAGGATCCTGTTGGGGAATTGAGCTGAGCGCTTTAGTAGAAAGAGAACCAAACGTTGAAAGTTGTCGAAACATCTCTTTTTCAAGATGATGGGTCAAAAAAGATACTTCAGTGTTGCCCAGTGCCTTAGCCAACTATCAATCAGGACTGCTCGAGGCAATGATAGTAGAACATGAAGGGCTAAATGAAGAACCTACGCCAATGGAAGTGCCAACCCAAGAGGCCTCATTAGAGTTGGAGTTAAAAGCAGGGAAGGAAGACTCCAGCCAAGAAGTCCAAACAAGTAATATCAAGTTTGGAACTGTTTCAGAAGTTTTGATCAACATGATATGTGTATCCTCATTCGCAAAGCAAGACAATTGGCTCTCAAAGAACCAATGCGTGAACAGAGATTCTGCTTTAGACAAGGAGAGTGACCATGTATTTGTAACATGTGAAGAAATCAAGGATGCAGCAACATGGAGTAATCATAGCGATGAAATCTTAATTGTTGCACATAATATTGAAGTAGTCCCTGAGTAAGTCGAGGCTAGCTTTAACTATATTTTAGATTCGAAAATCCTCTGATCATGAGCGCTTACCATGTCGACAATTTTTACCCTTTTAGGCCTCCCACCAAGGCCATGAGGCAGCATGTAAAACCCCTGTATATACAAGCCACATTCGACGATATTCTCCTAAATCGAGTACTGGTGGATAAAAGTGGTGTTGTGAACATCCTCCCTTTCAAAACTTTGAAGAAGCTGGGAAAAGAGAAAGTGAAACTAATCTCCACGAGTACCACGATTGCTGGTTTTACTAGATAAAGTCAACATGCAAAAGGAATGCTCTCGATTATGCTTGAAGTTGGAGAAATCAAGATGAATACTGCATTTTTTATAGTAAACTCTACAACTTGTATCCATTATGATTAGTTCTTAACTTAGTTCGAAGCAATCTTAATATTTTGTACTTCTCAAATGTAAGTCTGTTTTCATTCGAAGTCAATTCATTTTACATTCTTTGTGACTATTTTCTTTGTTTCTGATTTCGATTTGCCATGTGTCAACACTTTAAAAAAATTCTCTTCGTTAAGGTAAGAGAACAGACAACACAAACGCTTGATAATTGTTGGTCTAATTGTCGCAGTTATAAGTTTTTTTTGAAAAGGCTAGCTAGCTACATTTCTTTCTTAGCACGCTCACGCATCAATTTTGTCCCGAGAAATATTGGAGCCAACAATGCGTGCAATTAATTTTTCTTAAGAAACACACACTTCGATTAGGTATTAGTATCAGATTAACCTGATTTATCATACTCGACGAGCTCTACAAGACGAATCAGCCGAATCATAAAAATGGACTCGAAATGAGGGCGAAAATGGTCTGCCTATTCCTTTCTTTCATGTAACAAGTGCGCGTACTTGTACTTTGTTCGGCCCAATTTATGTTTTTTTTTTTTTGAAATTATGGTACTTTTTCTTTTGAAAAGTAAAATATTGTTTGCATGAGTTTATAAAATTAATTGAATACTAAGGCAAAAAAATTATGCACAGAAGAGAGGTGAAGATGGTATAAATATACATTAGACCCTTCAATAATTTTAAGAACTGCGGAAGCGCTCCTACAAAATCATGAAAATTGAATTTTGTCTTGTTTTATTTTTTTTAACTATTTCAATTTTATTTACTTCGTCTCATATTTTTTCCTGGTAGATAAGGAATAGACGAATGAAATTCGTACAATTAAAAGTTGGGGGACCACGTATGGAAATTCAATAGTTGTGGTTGCTAAAAGTGGAATTATTCAATAAAATTAACAAAAGAATTTGGCTGCGGGGCAGTCCATCTCTCACTATTTCACTCGCCAACTAGCTGCGAAGCTCAACGTCGAGTCGCCGACTCTAGACACCAGTCCATCGCCGCACCAGCCACCAAGGTTCCTCTCTCTCTCTCTCCCCCTATTCGGGATAGGTTTTTTTTCTTGATGTGGGTGTTTGATTATAATTACAATTCTTCTTCCGTATCGCTCATATAGCTATAAGTCTTCATTATACTGATAACATGTATATTCCGGTTTTCTTTTTTTAAGTTTTGATTGGAATCTGTACTGAACATTGGAACTTCAAATCAGGGCTTTTCGAATTCGGATGAATGTTGGGGTATATACTGTACACTTGTGTTTCCAGTACATAAAATAGGGCTTTCTATTTCTTTGTTTGTTACCACATAGAATTAGGGCTTTTGTGGTATGTTGATCGTGTGGGAAAGTTTGGGCTGTTGATGTATATCTTTGGATTGATTTGCGCACCGTTGTTTACTTGTTTGATCATTGATGGTGTGTGGATAGTGAGGTTGTGAAATGGTGCCCCCTTTGCCGAATTCCTTGGGCTACTTGTAGGGGCCTTGATAAGAATACTTTCCACCTTATTGAGTTCTGTGGGTTGCAGAGATGTCATTCAACAATCTATTTGCTCCTATGTCTTTAATCACTTTATAGCATTGAATTCTCTTTATTTTCTTAGTATTGGAAGGGGATTGCTGTAGAGTCCTTATTTGGCATAGCTCCTCAAGTGTTTGCTAAATTGAAGGATTGGAGGTGATGATGCTTACTTCATACTAACCGCTCAGAATCTGTGTGATAGCTTTTAGGTGGTCCTGCTCTTTGGAGTGGTTTATACAGAATTGTGATCGTTGCAAATTTTCTCTTCTCCTCCCTTGCCTGTCCTTTTCTTCCTGCAGTTTGTTCATTTTCTGAGGAAGAAAATAATCCTCTGAATCACTAGGTACGTTAATCAGTTGTAATAGGACTTAAAAATCTGATTTAACGCCACTGTGTCTTAAATCTAATAGCAAAATCCTGTTTTGTTTCATTTTTACAAAAAAAAAACATTTCCACAAAACGATGGGTTTTTGTTGACTCCACATGTTAACTTAGAAAAAGTTGGACTTGGCATCCATCAGATCACCCAGCAGTCTTTTTTCTTCTTAGATAAATGTGTGGAATTTAAAGGAAGAAAGGTACATAATCTAGTAGGGCATATGATGTTCGAGACTTCGAGGAGAGAGCCAATAACCCTAAGGGGACCATTTGGGAGAGTTTCATTGAGATTAATACTGCTGAAAAATAACCCAACGAATTATCCTGTACCTACAAAAAAGGAGATTAATCCTGGTAACTTAAGCTTAACTAAACACTGAAGCCTTAGTTCTAGTAGCATATACGATATGGTGGTCCATGAGCAAGAGGGATCTATTAATCTGCTCCAAGGATTTATTATTGCTTTCTATGTGTAGTAAATCAGTGTGGCTAGGGATCTTTCTTGCTTTACAAAAGCTTTTACTACTGAACTATCCAAAACGACAATTAACTTAATTTCTCCACTATTGGTGACTCCTCGTGCTGCTACTCTTTTGATAAACAGACAGCCATATATTCCTAGTTCCAGAGCAGTGAAACAATAAATTTAAGAACACACTCCTCTTGATGCTGGCAGAGTACCCAAGTTTCATCATTTGTACTGTCCCAGTCCTTGAGCTTGGCCCTGGGGTGACCTCTACTTAAAGCAATCCATAGGATGAACTATGTTTTGGAATATGGTTAGGATGCCTGACAAGCCAATTCTTGCTGCTCCTGAATCTTGAGAAGCCAACTATTGGCACTTCTGAATCATACTTCCACTAGGAAGTGTGAAATTAAAAATACTCTATCGTGGTTTGGGCATTGACTTACTTTTTTACACAGTTTAATTGTTTGCGATCTATTTGAGCCTGTGCAGTTCTTTGAATATTTTTAAAAAGGTAGGATTCAAACATAATTGTGGATTTTGATCCATGCAGTTGTTCATGGTTTGAATTTGATGGAAGCAACTGTCGTGGCAACAGTATCCTCCTGATCCCCACTTAGAGGGAGTGAATGAGAGTTCATAAACCTTGATGATGACTAGTGCACTCTTTAAGTTTTAGCTATATGAATTGATGTTGTTTAGTTTGACTTGATTGATGATGCTTGTATTACTTGTGGGCTGTGTTGAGAAAACGACCAACACATACGATCACACAAAGGAACATTAAGCAAGAACAGAAGCAGAAAAACACGACACAGAGATTTTTACGTGGTTCTCAAAATGTGCAATTGGTTACATTCACAGCTCACACTAGTTCCACTATGTATCGAATGATGAAGAAGAGTACAAGAGATACATTGGCTGCTTAGACTATATATTTATTTCCCTCAGTTATTCCATTACTAGTTATGGTAATAACCATGTTTAAGTCTCAGGGGTGCTGCCTCCCGAGCCCGCGCTCTGGGCACTTTCCTCTAGATCCCTGACGGAACAAATTCCGTCATAGTCAGCAAAGTGGCAACTAAAGCCGGATAACGGGATAAGGCTTCCAAACCCAACACTGTTTGGTTGCTTGTTAGATAGTTTCTTTCTGTTATCTATCAGAAACAAATATCTTTCTGCCCTATTCGGGTTGGAGCTTTTTAGTAGTTTGGACCTCTGTTGTTTTTGTGGTGATCATCTAGTTTGTGAGGAGAAAAAAACTCCCCCAAAAAAAAAGTAATGGCGAGTCTACACTGGAATGCGATCCTCCGCTCAAAAGGTAGGACATGAAACTGAAAGGGAAGAATGATATCATCTTCTTCTGGTCCAAATCTTCCGAGTTCCAATGTAGGGACATGAGAGTAATGGTGTTTTGTAGGGCAGTAAAAGAGTTCATTTTCAAGATTGTTTGTTTGCCCTACATTTGGGTTGGGAGCTATACCTAAAGCTTTTACTACTAATCTACTATCATGGGTGTGCATTTACTATCATTCATCTTAAAGTAGTACATCTTGAAGTTTGTTCAGTAATATTTAACCCATGGATTGATTGGGTATGTATGATTAAGGTGATGAGAAGGGGTAGACTTTGTGAAGGGTTTGCCTAAGCCTTGCTTTCTTCTTTCAACAATATTCTTTCTCTATTAGTTTTGTTGTTTCTTTTTTCTAAGTTGTGTGTAGGTGCTTGTGTTTTTGGTTTGTGTAAAGTTCTGCAGTGTTCATGAGGAATAAACCTTACATTCATTACCATATACGTTATGGATTGATAAGCTCCTATTAAAATTTTTGCTATGGTAGAACACTTCGAATTTTTGCAACCCCTCATTAGAGAGGCTGGATTTTGTATGGTTGTTAAGCTGATTGATTAATGTTTGATACCTCATGGATGATTCATTAATGTGCTTATGTACTGGTTGAATCTCTTGTTTGCCACTCTGCACAAGCCTTTTTATGTACTTTTGATGAAGTAAGACTATCTGTCCCTTGGTCCAGGGCTCAGGACTATTTATGTAGTATGTATATGGATTTCGTCAAACTGCGGGAGCGTGGGATCTTATGTGGTTTATTCTCACCTTTTTTGCTTTGTGTCAGAATCATGGCTGGTTATGCTGACGCCGCAGGGAAGGAACCAACAAATGAGCAAGCAGTTGCGAACATATATGGAGCCATGAGAGCTGAAATCAACCAAATTTACTCCAAAATCACCGAACTGGAGATGGAAGCAAGTGAGCACTCATTGGTGATCAACGCCATAAAGCCACTTGATCCATCAAGACGGTGCTACCGGATGATTGGAGGCGTGTTGGTAGAGAGGACGATTAAAGAGGTCTTGCCAGCTGTTGAGCGAAATAAGCAGGGACTAGAGGAGGTTATTGCCCGGCTTAATGAGGCCTTGGAAAAGAAGAAAAAGGAAATGGCCGACTTTGAGGCAAAGTACAAAATTAAGATTAGGAAATCAGATGAAATGGCGGAAGATACTGGCCGGAAGGAAGGTGCCGCGCAGGGTGTTCTTGTTGGTCCTGCTGGTGGAAATGAATGATTTTCCTTTTGGGCTTCCTAGTTTCCTACTGATTTTCGTTTTCCTTGGAGAGTTTTTGATAGGATTGTTTTGCTTTCAATACGTGTACTGAGACTTTGTGTTTGGTTAATCCTTTAGATCACATGTATTAGTCATGTGGTTTTAAGCAACAGTTGAGATTATGTGTGTGTAGGTCATCTTGATCATTATGCTCTTCTTCAGTTCTTCAAATCCTTTGTGTAAGTTTTTATATTTGGATTTGGACAAAAGGATGATCTGCGAATTTCAAATGATTTCTGAATAATTTTTTTCTTTTCATATGATTTCTGAATAATTTTTTTCTTTTCATGTATTAAAATGACGTTTTAACGCATAAAACACTAACCGAATAATATTTAGAGAGTATTTTGAACACTAAAATAACATCATTTTGATGTACAACATGTCCTATTATATATTACGCACAGCACAAAACTCTTCGTTCCACGTGAATTGACAATTACATGGACTCGAACCAAAGTCCTTTGGTGGTGATTTTCAAAAAAATAACTTAAACTTCAGTAATTTTGTATGATAAAAACAAAAAAAAAATGCAAAAATCAAATCCCAAAATAATTTGTCAACAACACATACCCCACGTGACAACAAACTAATTATATGTCACAAGGAACAATAATATTTGCTCTGTGCACACCAAAGAACAAAAAGAAAATCTTAAACTTCTAAGTTCTTAGCAATCCAAATTTATGGGTCACAAGATTGAGATAACCTCATTCAAAATAATATTGCCCATCTATTTGTCACATTTTGAGCATCACGACAGGAACACGGTGCTCTCGCTGTGGCGTTCCTCACTGGAGCAAGACCCAAGCCCCTTTCTTCATCAGCCAAAGAAATCCTGAACCCCTTTTCCAGCGAATATCCGATCAGAAAGCTCTGCCAAAACGGCATTGACAGTGAGCAAAACGACACTGGACCCAGCAATAACTCCGAGGACGACCCCTGTGGTCCCCACAACCTTCCCAAAAGCCGGCCACTCGATCTCCCTTATCTCCTCCGCCACACCCCTCCAGAAATCCCCTCCGCCTTGTCTCTCTCTTTCTTCTCTCTCCTGCAAAGCCTTCTTAATCTGCGAACCCAAATCCGATATCTCGCTGTTCGTGGGCTCTGGCTGTGATTCATTACTGACAATTTGGGGTTCAGAGATATTGTTGTTGGATTCGGGGTTTTGTTGTTGTTGTTGTTGTTGTTCTTCTTCTTCAAATTCTTCGGATTTTTTGTTGGTGAATTGGGTGGCTTTGATAGTGAATTGGGTGGATTTCCTCGATGAGTGTTTGATGATGGGTTTGGTGAATATGGATGTGGGTTTGAGTTTTGGGGGATAAGAGGGTTTTGGTGATGGTGTTGTGGGGTGTAATACAGGAGGAAATTGGAAGGCAATCTGAAGTGCCATTTCTTCCTCTCTCTTTCGAAATGAGGGTTGCGTGGTTTTGTATGGTAGAATAGCGAGACAGGAGTATGAGCATATCTAAAATGACACATTTATCTATTTTACATAGTCAAACAATTAAAAAAAATCTTTCCAAGAGACTCAATTAAAATTAATTATAATAATTTTATGAATAATATGTAAGTTAATTTAATTAGTCCCTATTCACTCACTAAAAGTATTTTTATATTTTTAATCTCACTGTTTCATCTCCCTCTCTCTTATTTTTTTAGAATAAAATAATATTTAAATGTGGTGATAACTATATTAGATAAAATTATTAAAATTGTGATTGACAAGTGACTAGCTAAAATAAAAACGTAGGTTACTTGCTAGATATTTTAGCTAGAAGCTCTTGGACACACTCTAATGCTAATTTAATTTAGTCTAAATTTATATGTGATTATTTAAAAAACTATAAATTGAAAACTAAAAAATAATTGTCCGGAACGAGCTAGAATGGTACAAGGGGTGCGTCGATACAGTTAGATGGTCGATACAGGACGTATCATCCTATACAGTATAAATTACTTTGCTAAAGACATTGATTTTGAATTTTTTTCGTTTTAGCTTCGAGATTTTTTTTTCATAATTTTGTATTTTTAAATTTTTTTATTGAGCCGAATGAGTTAAAAATGCATAAAATTTCTAAAAATGATGTAGAAGACAGAGACAATGATATTACAATTTACAATTTTGTCCAAACACACCCTAACTTTTTGTACAAGGAAAACTACACTCTGCCCTTGTAATTTGAGCTATATAAAGAATACGCCTTTCCTATTTAGAAACTAGCACGTAACCCTTTGTCTTCTGTTGTTTTTTTTCATAACTCAAGTGTTCGCTTCAGCTTACGAATTAAAATCAGAACAAAATTCTTTATATTACTCTGTGTTTTATCTGTTATAAGCTCACTCCAGTACATTGATGATTCAAATTTTTCATCGAGTTGATTTAGACTTAATGAGTAGATCATCCAAGAAAGAAATTGATCAACAAGTCAAGAACATAATGATATCTATTTTTTTCTTACAGAAGATAGACGCTTGCTTTACGCCCATTTAACTAATAATCAAATTAATTTGGTAGATATAACTGATTTTCAATCAAATTAATTTTGTTTCTGGGCTATGAGCAATTCGTATCATCAACGCAAACCTGGTGTAAAACCAGAGAAACCAAAACTTGATAATTACTTCCCAGAAAAATTGCACCAATTGCCCTCTTTGCTTGGCAAAGGTTCAATAGTTATGGAAATAGGTAAGACGTATCGTATAACTATCTGTGTAAGTGTCTAGGTATTGATCATCTAGTAGCGCTCACTATCTAAGACACCTGAGTCTATCTCTTATTCAAGTCAGTAATAAAAATAAAATAGAAGAGAGATTGAGTGAGCAGACAAGGGCTGATTGCATATCTATTATCTAGCATTCATTGCAGGAAACAAAGGAATTATAACCCCCCTTGTTTGTGCCTCTCAGAAGTTCCACAAAACTCTTGACTTCTTGTTGGGAATCCACTTGGAAACCTGCCTATTTCCTCTTTATTCACTGTACTGGGAACATTTTGGTACACTCCTTGAGGGGGATACGGAAATTGCACCTGTAAAAGAATCTATGAAGAAAGTTTTCACTTCATAGCATCAAAAAATTGACGGAAAAAACAAAAACAAGCACCCATCTCCAATGCTCTAACACACAGAAATGCAGTTTGTTTCAGACATTTTTGAAAGAGCAGGAACCCCCCTCCAACACAGATAGCACAAGTAATGAGATCCCAAACACAATAATCACCGCCCTGCATTGGAAATTCTGGGATTTGAATCACACATGCCTGTTTCATTTCCAGTGTCATAGGCCAGATGTTGTCCAGACTCTAGTGTAAGTGTGTAACCAAAAGAGATTAAAGCTGGAAAAAGAGTATAAAACAAAAAGGGAAATTACATTTTTAGATTACTTTATTGGCATCTCCCAATTGAACTTTCAAAGATAACCTGGGGCTTGCTACAAAAATGTTAAGAAACATAAATAATGGAACACTTTCGTACTCACCCAATTCTAGAATCCTTAACAAGGTAATCCATCCTTCTAATAAGGAACTTCAAGTGACAAGCAAGTTATTTATTACCTACTCAAACTTCTTCCTCCGATTTCCTTCCCATGATCCAACACTTTACCCAAGCGCGGCAAACATTTTACCCAGTAAAGGCTGTTCTATCAAGTGGTTTTGAATCAGCAACAGCATTCAGACTTCTTACGAAGCCACGAGATACCCGATTAGCTAGGAAAAAGGGGATAGAAGATCTTACTACATGCCGAAAGGCAGGCATGAAAGGAAAAGGTGCCAAAAGACCACCCAAGATGAAATTGTAACTGCAAGTTGGCAAATACACATACCTAGACAACATTTCACTGGGGAAATAGCTTATTTCAATTTCAAGATCACGCCATTAAACCCATCCACAATGAAGACCAAGACAAACCTCCTTAACAGTGAAGTAACAAAAGAACCTATTCTTGGTGCTGAATCTTTCATTATTCCAATTACATCTACTTTGTGTTCCCTTGGTTGTAACATAAATAAACAACATAACATACCCTCATCAAGTTTAAAACCAAGCAAACAAATCTAAAATGCCAAATATGATACCGAGAAAATGGAGAAACCAAAATAAAATCACTTTTTCTTTTGAGCGAGTATTCTTAATAAAATAGCGAAAGCCAAAAAGCATACATAAAAGGGAAAGGCGCCAAAAGACCACCTAAGATGAAACTGTTAACTGCAAGTTGGCAAATATACATACCTAGATAACATTCAACCGAGGAAATAGCATATTTCAATTATGAGATCATACCATTAAACACATACACGACGAAGAGCAAAACAAACCTCCCTAATAGCGCAGTAACAAAAGAACCCATTCTTCATGCTGAATCTTTGATTATTCCAACTACATCTACTTTGTGTTCCCTTAGTTGTAAGGTTAAGAAACAACAGAACGTGCCCCTATCAAGTTTAAAACCAAGAAAATAAATCTACAAACGCCAAATATGTTACCAAGAAAATGGAGAAACCAAAAAAAACCACTTTTTCTTTTGTGCGAGTGACAATTTCTAAAATCATGGAAGAGTACGAGAAGAAGGAAGATGTGCCCATTCTGAACAAACAACATAAGCTACAGCCCACAAACTGGAAAAAAATTACCAAACTGATGCTCATCCAAAATAAAGAAGCCTATAAGATTTTACCTTTGACTTGTTTTGTTTCTCACCTTTTGCTTAGGAAGGAAATCAAGCCTTTTAAAATGGAAGAAAACGAAAGGAAAGAGCTTTATAGCAGCCCGTATGCTTTCCCGGAATTTGAACAAAAAAGGGGAAGAAAATACCTAAACGAAATTCACCCCAAAGTTTACAAACCAAAACAAAACTAAGCGACTCTCAATAGCCTAAATTAAGTCCCCAAAGGAATGGAGCCAATCAATTAAGCAATAACGTATCTCCCATTGTACCACTCTAAGTCGAATAATCTAAATGCCCAAAAGGTACCTAATACATTTAAGGCTGCAACATGAATTGAGATTGAAAATGCAATTTATCACGCACAGCAGAGCACAAATTTTCTTGATTCAGACAGAAAACAACTGATTCATAAATCCATATAAACAGAGTTCGAGAGTCGATATTAAGTTGCATTTGCAAACCTAAATGAGTAAATTCCATGCAATTCCGATAGAGAAAGTATATTACTGGACAATAACAAGCCGCGCCACGCCTCCCACTCCCTCCCTCACGAATTCCCCGCTCTTCGGCACCGTCACAATGAGCTCTCCGTCCACGAACACCACGGTGGCCAGCTCCGGCCGCGTCATTGCTGGCAGCCGAAACCTCCACGTGTCCAACTCGCCCAATAGCAACTCCACCACCTCATCGCTGCATTCACCCCCATTTCGAACCACAATTTTCGTCACGCCGGGGTGAATCTCCACCGCCTGAATCCTAACACCGTCGCCGATAGCTTCGTCACCGGTCTCGGCAATGAAGCGGAAGAAGTCAGAGGTCTCTTCGACGGAGACGTCGGCGTCGGAAGGGAAGGGGAGCTCGAGGACCTTGCCGAAGACGTGGGGAAGCCGCCGGAGCCTCTTGGGGGCGCTGTCGCCGTCCGTTAGGGTTTCGGCACCGGAGGAAGACTCCATGGTGTCGCGGATTGCCATGTTCCGCTTCTTCGGCAATGGATGGACCTTCATGCCCTCGAATGGTAGTGAGGAATCGAATACGAATACGAATGCGAACAATATCAGATACAGAAAAATCGAGATCTGGATATGATCGGGATTGCAAAAGGTGGTTGGAATCATCAATTGATGGCGCGAATTGGATCCCTGTCGTCGAAGAATTTCTTAAAACCAGATAACCCCTACGGGGAAAGGAGGGAGATGTTTTATTTTGACTTTTTTTTTTTTTTTTTTTTCCGATGAGGAAATGGAAGACAAGAAATAGGAATATTGGCTCACTTGAGCTCATATCTGGCAAAACTTTCTTTTTAGTTACTTTTTTTTAAAATGTTTTTTACTTTAATTTTTTATAAATTATTAATTCATTCGGATAAAAAAGATAAAAAATTTAAAAATAAAAAAAATATTACTAAATATAAAGAATAAATATAAAAAATTATATACATTATTTTTTTTTTCTAATTTTTTTAAATTTAGTCTATTATTTATATTTTTTTTGAAATTTCTCGCCCAGAAGAATCAATTTACAAAAAATTAACAAAAAATAAAAAATTTCACATAAAATAAATAAAATAATTCAATAAAAAATTCAAACCAAATAAGACATGAACATATTCATTATTGTTGAGAAATGCGAATTATTAGTGATGCATACATAAACTTATCTATGCCCCAAAATTCTAACTCATTTACTATGTACTTTTATGTTGTATGTTTTTACTCTCTTAGCATAACTAGCCCAAGTTTTATTTATGCCAATGGTGGTATACTTATTTTATTAGAAAAAGAGTGGTACGGAACTATGACATCAAGATGTCTAATATGATCAATGACTCCAAAATGTAAGAGAAGTTTTTTGGTTTTAAAAATTTTTTTAATAAATTTTTTCTAAATGAATAGACTAAATTTATTTAAATATATAAAATTTCAAATCCAAATAAATAATGCTTGTTGATTTTAAATTTAAGGATATTTTTGAAATTTTCTTTTTTTTAACCACATAACTTAAAAAAGGAGAGAAAATAATGGGTGAAAGATAAAAGTCAAATTTAACATTTTAATATTGTAGTTTGGGCAATATTACTATCATATTAAATTGTACATTAAATTATATATTATGCATATTTTTCATTTACTAATTAGAACACTATTAAAATTTATAAAATTCGATTCATATTTTATACTTAAAATAATATGTCATATAAATATGATGTATTATTTAATGTACAAATTAACGCGTTAGTTTCTTGTAGTTTTGGACATTATCACAATTTTCAAATAATCCAATATTGGAAGTGATAAATGTAATTTACACCTTTTTTTTACAAATTGTGCAGCTGGAAAAAACCTCGCACATGCGATGGCCACCATGACCCACGCCGTCTTACCGTTCCCTTCCCATCCATATGCTGCCACCACCCACCAGCACCATCACCATCACCGCCACCTCACCTTAGCTCTCACATCAGCCACTTCCCTCACCCACCTAAAACAACTGCACGCCCAAATCCTCCGCTCCAACCTCGACTACCGCTCAACCTCCCTCCTCCTCCTCAACCTCTCCATCTCCATATCCGCACTCTCGCCGCCCTGCCTCGACTACGCCCTCTCGGTCTTGACCCAAATCCCTAAACAAAAAAAACATCTTTCTAACAAGTTATTGCGGGAGTTGTCCCGGAGCAGTGAACCCGGGAGGACCTTTTTGGCGTATGAGAAGCTGAGGAGGGATGGCTTGGGTGTGGACAGGTTTAGCTTCCCAGCGTTGTTGAAGGCAGCGTCGAGAGCTTCGGCCTTGATTGAAGGCATGGAGATTCATGGGTTGGCTGTGAAATTGGATTTTGTTGAAGACCCGTTTGTGCAGACGGGTCTGGTTCGAATGTATGCTGCTTGTGGTCGGATTTTGGATGCGAGGATGGTGTTCGATAAAATGTCTAACAGAGACGTCGTTACATGGAGCATTATGATTGATGGGTATGGTATTCAATTTGGTATTTCATGCATTGAATTGCTAGTGTTGGTGTTTATACATTGGGATGCATTTTGTTAGACCATCCAGCCCTTTACTCGAATTTGTACTGACCATTTGAATGATTGATGTTCAATTTTACTGAAACTTCAATAAAATCCATTCGCTATGAAACATAAAAATCGAGTAAAAACTTCAAAGCCGCAAAGAAATCTTCCCTTGATTTAGGTAGAAAAATGAGTAGCTCGTTTCGAAATGGAAGCAAAGCAATGGAGAGTATTTGAAGAGTTTTTTTAATCCAAATTTAAGTTTGAGTTAAGGGTTGATTAAGTTCTGGAGATAGCCCTTAATTAATTGCTTTTGGTATTTGATAACACGGTTGACGGCGGCTCCTCTCGGTCCCAACTTGCAAGCAAAAACTAAGACACATGTGCGGTGCTAGGCTGCTAGCCAACACCTCTCTGATTCCTAAGATAGGAATCTTGAAGTTTAGGTATTGAAACTCAAGTTTTCTGGTGTAACAAGAGTCACGTACCTCTGTAAGTGACTCCAGACGTGTCTATATAAGCATTAGTCTTCTGGTGAAATCTAACGGGGTTTGCCCCCTCCTTATTTTGAGTGTTGGGATATCACAACTCCAATGGTCTCTTTTTCCTTATCCCTCAGCTGGCACACACTTACTGGGACAATGATTCCCTCTTTATTCTACAGGGCGGTCCTGCCCCGATCTAGGACTCCTTTGGGGGCCAGGGCTTGCCTCCACGCCCTAAGGCTTGCTAAGGCTAGGAGCTATCCTTTCAATGTGTTGTTCTCTGGGGAGCCGTAAAGGCCGAGCAGATCACCGCAAGGCCTACTCTGCTCAACTGCTGGTCCTTTGCTTATCAGTATTTTATTTTGGTGATCAATTGCTTTTGGTAATGCTCCAGGGGTAATGTTTAAATAGGGAAAATAAAAAAACATACTACTGTTGGTTCTAATTGATTAAAAAGTTGCTAATTTTGTTATTTATTGGTACACCAGTTACAATCAATGTGGCCTTTTCGATGATGTCTTGGCGCTATTTGAGGCGATGAAGTGCTCAAATGTGGAACCAGATGAGATTATTTGTTCCTCCGTTATTTTTGCTTGTGCCCATACTAGGAACTTAAGTTATGGGAAGGCAATCCACGAGTTCATCAATCAGAACAATATGGTAATTGCCCCTCAATTACAGAGTGCTCTTGTCACCTTGTACGCAAGATGCGGATCCATGGAATTGGCCCAGAAGTTATATGATCAGTTGTCCCCAAAACACATGTACGTGTCAACTGCAATGATAACTGGGTATTCAAAACATGGACAGGTCAAAGCAGCACGTGTGATTTTCAATCAAATGACTGAAAAGGACTTGGTCTGTTGGAGTGCAATGATTTCTGGTTATGCAGAGAGCGAGCAACCTCTAGAAGCTCTTGAACTCTTTAATGAAATGCAGGTTCGGAGGATAAAACCAGATCAAGTGACTATGTTGAATGTTATCTCAGCGTGCAATCATCTTGGTGCATTGGATCAAGCCAAATGGATTCATGAATATGTTGATAGTCATGGGTTTGGTGAAGATTTGTCTGTTAGTAATGCCCTTATTGATATGTATGCCAAGTGTGGGAGTCTGGAAGGAGCTAGAGAAGTTTTTAACAGAATTCGTAGAAAAGATGTGATAACTTGGACCAGTATGATCACAGCCTTTGCAATTCATGGGGATGCTATTAATGCACTGAAGCTTTTCTATCAAATGGAGAAAGAAGGTATAAAGCCGAACGCGGTTACATTTGTGGGTGTGCTTTATGCTTGTAGCCATGCAGGATTAGTAGACGAGGGCCGAAAATTATTCGCATCAATGGTAGAAGGATACAACATCACTCCCGAACATGAGCATTACGGTTGCATGGTAGATCTCTTTGGACGTGCTAATCGACTCAGAGAAGCTTTAGAGATTATAGACCAAATGCCTTTGGAACCTAACATTGTCATCTGGGGATCTCTCATGGCTGCTTGTCGGGTCCACAATGAGTTTGAATTGGGAGAGTTTGCTGCAAAACGGCTTCTTCAGCTTGAACCGAATCACGCTGGAGCTCACGTGCTCTTATCAAACCTTAATGCCAAAAGAAGCAGATGGGAAGACGTTAGGGACGTGAGGAGATTGATGAAACATAGAGGCTTATTCAAAGAGAGGGGGTGTAGTAGGATAGAACTGAACAATGAGATACATGAGTTCTTGATGGGAGATAGGAACCATGAACGATCCGATGAGATCTATGCAAAGTTGGATGAAGTGGTATGTGAACTGAAGAAAGTTGGTTATGCTCCAGATACGTCTGATGTTTTGGTTGATTTAGATGAAGATGAGAAGGAAGAAGTGGTTTTATGGCACGGTGAGAAGTTAGCACTGTGTTATGGGCTAATTACGGAGGAAAAAGGGTCGTGTATTCGCATCGTGAAGAATCTTAGGATCTGTGAGGACTGCCATGCTTTTATGAAGTTGGTCTCTAAGGTGTATCAGAAGAACATAATTGTCAGAGACCGGACTAGGTTTCACCATTATAAAGATGGCTTGTGTTCTTGTAAAGACTATTGGTGATATTTGACTGTATTTCTCACTGTTATTCTGATTTTCAAACATCCAATTTTAGTGTTCAACATAAATACCGTATCCTGGGAGATACAATATGGCGTCTGTGTCAAAACTTTGGATTCTACAAAAGCTGATTCTAAAAATCAAAATCCAGAAGCACCTAATCAGGCTTTAAGCTGTTGCAAACAATCTGACACAACTTCCGAGGTCTTTGAATCTGAAATTACGCTCCCAAAAGCTATTGCAAACAGTGTTATACAATAATCATGATTGAATTGCACCACTTAGCCAGCATGTACAATTTGATTGCATCAGTCGCGACAGAAGAAATCTTTAAGCTATTTGCTCCAAAATTATGACAAAAAATGGCTCCTAAAAGATGTTCTCGACCCGAGAACAGATCAGAGTAATTCAATTTAAAATGATTGTTCTGAACGATTCAAGAACAGGTCAGAGAAGGTTTAACCAGCATACACCCACCATACAAAATGTGATGGCAACAATCACAGAAGGTTTAAGTAGTTAAGCCGTTAGCTCCTGAACAATTCGAGAACAGGTCAGAGTAATTAAAATGAAAACTAATCCTACAAACCCAAACATGGAAATGAAAACTATCTGGTTTTCACAAGGACTCAGAATCTAATACATGCACACGGAAAGATTTGGATCCACTTGTAGTAGGTCTTCCCTCATGTAGGAATCAAGTTGTCTCCCATGAAATCGTTGTGCCGGTTTCCCAAGGCAGGAAACAGCCAGAACTCTTGCTTCATTCTTCTAATCTCTCTTGACAACCTGAATTTTAAAAAGTCAAGTGCAGCCAGTACCAGTCTTGAATTCTCCACAGCTCCAGCACTCCTATATTCAAGTACCCACGTATTTCGATCTAGATGCACGACAGAAGCACTCCATTTCTGCTGCACCCGGGTTTCGTTGGCCTTCCTAATTGAATAGCTGAGCTTCCCATCAGACCACTGTCAAGTGAAATTCAACCCATATTCAAACTTGTACACACTTTTTCAAAGGATTTTACTGAGTTTTCAGACTAACAAAATTGTGGCAATACAAAATAAAGGAAAAATGCTTATAGTCAGAAGAACTAAGAGAAATGCTAAATGGGTTAATTTTTAAGCTAAATCTGGGTGTACCTCTGTGACTCGTCCAGATAAGATTGTTAACGATCGCGAAGAAAATCCGGCAGTGAGCAAGCCTGCAGTCTGCAAAGGCCATCCCCATATGCTCACCTCCTCTGTAGTAGACTTGTACAATGTACACCGTGAATTCAATAGCAAATTATCCTACATATGCATTTAGAGTTCATTAGGCATTCTTAATATCAAAATCTAAAAGGAAAAAATGAAGCTAGGGTCTTGAATAGTAAAGGGTTAAGGGTCATTTACTTGATCAATTTTCCATAGAGATTTACCAGAGCTACAATCTGAGACTTCCCCATTTGTCAAAGTCTGTATTTCTCTCTGCAAGAATTCCACTTTTTGATTTACATCTTGCAAAACCCATGATTTCTCGCCCAGATTTCTCAGTATTTCTGGTGACATATCGGGTTTTAGGAGACCCAAAATTACCCAAGAAAACCCAATCTCGGCCGCGTAAATGAAGCTCAGACCCAGAACCAATCTTATTAGCTTAAACCCAATTCCCAGACCTCTCTTCTTCCTCTTAATCTTGTCATGAAAACTAAACCTCGCTGTAGAATTCAGAGGAGTGGATACTGTAACGGGGTTATTCCTCGATTTTGGCGTCGACATAATCGAAGGGTTATATGAAATAGGGCTTCTTGGGACACGTTTTGAGATGTAATTTTTGGTGAGGGAGCTTCTGGGCATGAGGTCGAGGGTGGCATTGATGCTGGCCAAGCACATTTCGCAGTTGCAATTGGCGTCTTTTCGACATTTGGGGAAGTAACAGCTATCTCGGGTTTCGGATCGGTCATCGGCCATGTTGGTGGTGACAGCGGTGGAGGAGGCCGTGGCTGACGTCGTGGTGGTGGTTGATTCTACAGAGGATGGTGAACTCAGAAGTCCTCCATTCATGGCTTCTTGATTTGGGGGATAGGGTTTTTCTCTGGCCATTAATCTGTCTGGTTTGTTTTCTTGGCTGTAGCCTTCGCAATCAAAATTGAAGGCTAGGTAAAAAGGTTTTGAATTTTGAATTAACGGTCTTCTTCGAAGGTACAATTGGAACAGAAATGCTACACATACAACACAATGCACAACAACTATTAAAACGACGTCGTGTAGAAAAAAACAAAACAAAACAAAACAAAACAAAACAGAAATGCAAAATGCCAACAGTTATGCTTTCTCTCACCTATCTCCCTCTCACCCTGTTCGCGACTTCATCTTCCACAACCCACACAAGTCGAAAATAGAGAGGGGTTGAGAATCTTCCACAGATCGGAGATCGGCGATCGGCGATCGGCGACCACCTCTAGGTTCACCAGCAAAAACCCACCGCGTCCACCACCAACGCAGACCACGGCGACGACGAACGTCGTCGCCTCACCCTCGACTATCTACGACCACCACATTGGCAAGCTTGGACCTCAGCGCCTGCGATTTCTCCATGACCAAGGTTTCTCTCTCGATTTCTCTCTGTGTGCAAGTATCAGCCCTAATTTTTGTCCCTGTGCCTATTTAAAAATCTGATTTTGTAAATCTAATTTCTTGAATTCATCTCGTGATATGATGCTATGTTGTTGCTGGTGGCTCTTGGTTTGCTTTTTTGAATTCATTTTGTAAACCTTTTGCTTGTTATTGAATTCAGCGGCAGATTTGCTTGCTGCTGTTGTTAGTTTGAGGTTTCTGACTGAACCTGTTTGTGGTGGTCGTGGGTAGGTGGTGGTGGTGGTGGTCGCGATTTGGTGGGGAGGGAGGGGCGGTGGTGATTTCGTGGAGGGAGGCGGGGGACAGGGGTTTTGGGGAAGACGAAAGAGAGAGAAGCGCGCGCGAGAGAGAGAGAGAGAGAGAGCAGAGTGAAATAATTGCAGGGAATTTTTTTTTTCCTTTTACAGTCTAAAACGACGTCGTTTTGGACTGTGTTGTGCTTAATGTTGTGCTTGGTGTTGTACATGTAGCAAAACTGCAATTGGAATTGGCTAGTAGTTGGTTTCACGTGGCTACTGAAGCAAATGAAGGAAAGGCCTTTTTTTATAGATCGTATTGTTCGGGCCATTTTATGCATAACTCTATTAGTTTTTATGGAACTAATCTTACTATTTACTTATGAAAATTTCAATTAAAATTAGAGCAAAGTTCTAAATTAACCTTATAAAAGTTGGAACTTCATATCACTGCTATGTATTGTGCACAAAAAAGCACAAAACATAATGATCGAGTATTTGAGCACTGATCGAATAATTTTCAGACATTATTTTACGAGTTAAAATAATATCGTTTTGATGCGCGGTTCATTTCCCATGGCTACCGAAGCAAATGGAGGAAAGATTTTTTTTGTATACATCGTACTGTCCATCCCACTTTACGCACAACTCTATCAATTTTTAGGGAACTAATCTTAGTATTTATTTATGGGAATTTCAATTAAAATTAGAGCAAAGTTCTAGACTGACCCCGTAAAAATTGAAATTTGGAATTTCTGCTGTGTATTGTGCACAATAAGGCGCACAACTAATCGAGTATTTAAGCACAAACCAAATAATTTTCATGTATTATTTTGCAAGTCAAAATAACATTATTTTGACACGGAACATATTTATTGTCCGCAACATCACAACAGACTCTCTTATTTCATAAAAATTTGATAGCACATTGAAAGTTTCAATTGAGAGATCTTAAAGAAATAACGAACCCTTAAATTTTAAATTTTGATCACCGAGTTAATTTCTCAAGGTTAATGAAAGAGAAGACCTCGAGGACTAAATGGTACCGTGAGCCCTCTTTGAGGCTTATTTTATGATTGAAGTTGTTTGTATGCGAAAATTTGCCGGAGCAATAATTTACCATAAGCCTCAAAGAGGACTCACGTACGGTACCATCCAGCCCTCAAGGTATTTTCTTCATTAACCTCAAGAAATTCACTTGGGTGATCAAAATTTAAAATTTAGGAATTTGTTATTTTTTAATATCATTTTTTGGGTCTAATTACACTTTATCCTCTCTAATTATAACTATTTTTCATGTTATCTCTTTTTATCTTCTTTTTTTACTATAATTTATCCACTTTAATTATTGAAAGATGACATAATAATTTTTCATTAATTTTTCGTCTAATATTTAATGATAAATATGATATGCAGTGTATATGTGCCTTTAAAAGTACTTATTGTGACTAAAATACTCTTCACACAGTATACATAGCATATAATATATGAATTAAGTTACTTAATATTAATTATTATTTTATTTAATTTGTATTATTTACATGTTTTTTAATTTAAAATATATTTTAATGAAAGAATTCTTATAAATAATAACTACAAAAGTTTAAAATTTACTATAAAGTAAAAATAATTTTTACCAACTTTAGGATTGTTTGCTTCATTTTATCTTACACATTTTTTTAGATTTAATTAGTATTTTATATTTTAATTTGTTACGTCTAGTCAAATGAATAAGTTTAAAAAAAATGATAATATTTTTTAAAGATTAACTTTATATTTTTTGAGAGGCCCATATTTGGAGCCCAGTTTTCAATTAACGTTGGAAGTATATTCTTAATTCATCCTCGATAATCTAATGCTAAAAGCATATCCTTAAAAAAATTAATTTACCAAAAAAATTTAAACAGTTTTCAAAAATTAAAAAATCCATTGATATTCAGTAAGTTATGCGAAACAGTCAAATTTTTATTTTATAGTGTAGTGCATATAGTGTACATTTGCGAAAAATCGGCTAAAAAAATACCTAAAAAAGCTTGATTCCAGTAGGTTTTTATAAATACTGACATGAACAATTTTATGGATCAAGCTCTACCTGATAATATTTTGAGCTAATTTCTCGCGGATATCCTTAAAAACATATTTTGAACACATTGAACGATTTGGATTATCAATATTTGATTAAGAAATAAAAAGTTCTCATTTTAACAAAATGATGAATATGTTATTAGAAGCTCTCTCTCTCTCTCTCTCTCTCTCTATATATATATATATATATATATATATATATATATATATATAATATATATTTT
>JABCMJ010025048.1:0-21950 GCA_014822125.1 Arbutus unedo | reverse complement strand
AGAATATTTTCATTCATAATATTTCTGTAATCTGCACATGTACATATTTATAGAGATGGAGAGATCCTCCAATCACGCTATTCCTATAATCAAATTATTTCCCTAACAGAATAATATCTCTAAACTAGGAAAGAATATTATCTTACAATAGGAAATAATTACAACACAATATCACAACAATATTGTCTATTCCAAGGATAATGAGAGACTCTATCTTTCTTATAGCTGTCATTTTTGCTCTCTTAATTTATAAATGGACAAGATATTGAAGAAAAATATGGTATGGGTACGGGGACTTGTAAATATAGGTTCATTGGACGTGACGCCATGGCTTTGCTGGCTGCATATTTAAATAAGGGAAAAAATGCATAGACTTCCGTAAAGTTTTGATAAATACATTGATCACTTTTATTTACAAACTATTTAGTAAATTTTTCTGCCGTTAATGTTTTATTAATATCGGTTATTTTTTTGATGAAACACTAAAATGATGCTCTTAAGACTTTAGTCTATCTTTTTTAAATACATTTAACCTGTGTACATTAAAATATATATTTTATCATTATATATGTGAATGTATATAGTATAAAATAATTTTTTAAATTAAAATTAGAAAAATTTAAATAAATTGAACTTAAGTTATATTTTAATCAAGTGCAAATAAATATGCAGTTTATATATTAATAATTATTTTTCTCGAAGAAAAAATATTTTATCACTTAATTTATATTATTATATTTGCATTATGTATACATATTTTAATTAATAGAAGCACATATAAATTTGTAGTCTATCTCATTAAAAAATTAACATGACTTTTAATTTAACTTACTACATTTTAATGTTCTAATTTTTTTATTTGAACTTTAAATATTGAAATTAAACTTGAGTTATATTAGTCAATTTTATAAAATTATTTAGGCATCTTATATTTTAGTAATTATTATTTAATTTTATAATGATGATACATTTACTTAATGAATCTTATTATTTTTCCATCCCCTATATGTATTTTTTTTTAAAAACTCTCTCTCAAATTTACCTAAAAAATTCATGTCACTTACCGATACTATAATATTTTTATATTTATTTAAACTTGAAAGATGAACTTTAATTGATTTTGTATATTTATTTTTTTCATAATGTATTTTTAATTAAAATAAATATTTTTAATTTTACACGTTTAGTTATTTTTTTAGTTTCTATATGTATTTCATCAACGAGGGATATATCTACATTGCAAACTCATCATACTTATATATATCATAAGTGTTGTGGAAAAAAAAAAGTCAATATAACTTACTCATTTTCTTATACACGTATATGGTAATATAATATGTATTCTTATATAATAACATAAATAGACTAAATATATAAAAAAATGATAAAATAACTTAAAGAGGAGTATTTTAGTCTTTAATTAATGAAAATTAACAGTGTTAGTAGAAAGTTAACGGCAGAAAAAAACTACTAAATATTTTATATGGTAAAAGAGGTCAGTATATTTATCAAAACTTCATAGGAGGTTCCTACATTTATCAAAAACCTTAGGGGAGGTCAGTTCATTTTTCCCTATAAATAAAGGATTGCATTATATTCGCCCAAAAAAAAAAAAAAATTAATTTTCAGGGTCCAAGTAAAGCTTTTTTAGGCTATTTAGGTGCCCACTTTGACAATTGAGATCTTCATTTTGGAAAAAATAAACCAAAGTAAGAAAATCAAATTAATATTATCTCCATTTGAAGGACCATTGAAGATTTTGTTTCGTAAAATAATTTTCCAAATGGTTCTTATACTAAATTACAAGAGACTTGTTGACTTTAAGGGTGAAACCGGTCCAGTTTAATTTAATTTAATAAAAATTTATGGGACAAAATTGATTTTTCTATTTGGATAATTTATAGATTGAAATTAGACAAGTTATATTGATTCGATTTCAATCGGTTCAGGCCGATTTCGGTTATAGATTGTTTGGCTTTTTAGATTGCATTTCGAGCTAAGTTAAAAAAAGTAAAAAATATCAACATTCATAAAATAAACCTAATTGAAACAAAAATTTTAGCCATTATAAAATTCATTAATAATTTAGGCCAAGTTTATCAACTTAAACAAAATAAATTAATTTAAATTCAACCAAAACTTTAGGTCAAGCTCCCCAAAAAATAATATGTGTTAAATCGGACAATCGATTTGGTCTCAAACCATTTTTAACATCAAAAATTGAAAATCGGACAGGATTGAATTTTGGACTCCTTAAACCAACTATCTAATCTGATTCACTGATTTTTAAACTTGTCTAGCCGACTGAGCACCTTTAATTGTGTTGTTATCGTCGAGCGCGTGTGTTTGGGTCCGAAGTAGACTAATAAGTACCGATTCTTCATTAATTATTTCTGATTGAGGACATTTGATTGACCCATCAATATAACTGAGATAGCCATTTGGTCTTATTGCATTTTCGTTTTTTGTTTTCCTTGGAACATATTTATTTGAGTCAGGAGTTTTATTGTAACCGACACAATGGAAATTCGATACCAAAGACACCGTAGAAGAAGGGAGTGTCAAATTCTGTGTTTGAGTAGCACTTTCAGGTCTAGCAGCCATTTTTGTGTTGATATTGAAATCGATTACTTGAAATCTGGATCAAATTGTTTGCTTCAGATTCTGATCTACCTTCAAATGATCTCGAGACAGATGAGAAGGAAATTTTTCAAACAAAACCTCAAATTAATTGTTCTAAAGAATACTGAATCAAACAATCGAATTTGACTTGAACTTTACTGTCAGAAAATTGACATGAGTCTTGGTAGCTCTGATACCATAAAAGAAAATAAAAATACAAAACAGGAAATAAAGAAAAACATGAAGAACTCTCATCCTGAGACAACTTGTATTCATTTCATTTTTACAAATCCGGCTTAATTACAACCTTTTTAGAAAAGCCTTTTATATGCTCACTAAAAAAACACACACAAAAAATCACACCAAATCTAATTAATTTTCCTTCCTAAACAAGTACAAAATATAACAAACTCATTTTTAACACACACTAACGTGTGTGAGACAAGTATGAAGGTACAACAAGAGTTTAATCATGGGAAATGTATGTTATTCATGACATCTGCGATAAATCGTCCTATAGAATTATAGGATGAACCTCCTTCCACCACAGCAATCTTGCTCTTTTCGCTCATCTCCTTTACCTTGTTGATAATTTCTTTACCACATTCATTCCCACTCTCCATCAGTTTCCTTATTGCATTTTCTATCTCCTCTGCCTTCACTAACACAACCTTATCCAACATAAATTCCTTATTGTAGTCCAACCTCAACTCTACCGCCAACCTCAATTCCCTCACCAACTGGAACGCATTCATTTGTTGTTCGGCGTACATAGGCCACGTTACAACCGGTACTCCGCACCACAAGCTCTCTAACGTCGAGTTCCACCCGCAGTGCGACACGAACCCTCCCACTGCTTCGTGTGACAGCACTGCCACCTGCGGGGCCCACCCGATCACTTTCCCGATATCGGCAGTGCGTTCCAAGAACCCTTCCGGTAGTATTTGGTTCAGGTCTTGGTACTCGCTCGGATATTCTATTTTGCCCTTTGGTGGAGGCCGTCGAACTGACCACAAGAACCGGTGGCCGCTTCGCTCCAGGGCTTGCGCTATCTCCTTTAGCTGCAAAGAAGGAGACACTAACGGTTGAGTTTTATTTTGAAAATTAGCCAAACGGAGCCGACAATTCTTGAACACATTTTTAGTTTTCCCAAAGTTTATGTTTCAAAAAAAAAACAAATTTTAAATGAATGTTCATTCCGAGCCCCACGTACTCACCTGCTCCTGTTCGAAGGTTCCCATGCTCCCGAAGCACAAGAACACCACCGACGACTGAGGTTGATTATCCAACCACCCCATGATCTTCATCGCTTCCTCCTCCTTCTCCTCCTCGTTTGTATCATCCTTCACCAGGTGTAGGACGGGTCCCACGGGGTAAACTGGAGGGACGTTATCGTCCTCCGTTAAGGACCTGACCGCATGGGATTCTAACTCTGTACATGTGTTCACCATAATGCCCTTTGCTTCTCTCAACCTCTTGCCAGCACTCATCAATACGTTGGACCCACCTTCCTTGTCCTGTAACACAGAAGGCAACACTTTAACTGGGACCGGGTTCACACAACCCGGGACTGCCAACTCAGCATCCGAGTCCTTCAACTCTATAAAATCGTCCCCAATTAGGGTCTCGAGATGGAGCATCAGGCTGAGAAACGCCGCGCTGCAAGTGAAGAAAACGTAAGACGGGACTCCGAACTCGGCCGCCACATCTATCATCGGGGTACAGAATAGGTCTATGACGAACCCGGCGATTCGAGTCGACTTGCGTGACTCGGACTTAGTGGAGACCATACTTCTAACGTGATCTCTTACGTGTTTCTTGTTCATGTTGATGAACTCAGTCATGAAGGTGCCGGGGGACTTGGTTTGGAGCTCCGCCGCTTCCGCCGCGTCTTGTGGGAGGTAGACGAATTTCAACCGATCTTCAGCCGCCTTCAAGAGTAGAGATTCGGTGGAGGAGCTGACCGCGGATTTATCAAATGCTAATTTCATGATGAGCACTGTGATGGACAAGCGGTGGTCTCGGCCGATGAGTTGCTTGGCTATCTCCAACGTGGGAACCAGGTGTCCCATCCCCGGGGAAGGGACGAACACCAGTTCTGCTGTCCCCGGCGCCGCTTTCATTTCTCCGTCAATCACTTTAAGTGGGTTTCCTTTTTCCGGTTATTGGGCATGCAAAGATGATGGGACTTGGGAGGGTATGTCTTTCCTGTGGCTCCCGTTAAAACTTTGTAGCTAGGATAAGATATTATTGTGTATTCCAAAGATGATCGAGAGTCTGTGTCTTGATTCTATTAAATTATAGAACGGCCAAGAAACTGAACAAAACCATGGTCGCTGTACGAGACTTGCTGACCAAGAGATGAGAGATTCGTTGGACGTGACGTCATGGCTTTGCTGGCAGGATATATATGAAAAATGAAAAAATTTAGGGAAAAAAAAATTTAGCAACACATATGTTTCGGATATATGTGAATATAGATGTGTTCAAAATTTAGGAACATATATATTTTGGATATATGTGAAATTTATAAATTATGAAAAAATTCATGTGCATCTAATAATTTCGCAAATATTTGTATCAAAATTTATCCAAAACATCTGGGTTTTAACATTATTATACGAAAAGGATTGCCATCTGTTCCGTCTTCAAATTTAATTTTGATGGTCCAAGTAAAGCTTTTTAAAGGCTATTTACGGGCCCACTTTGACAATTGAGATCTTCATTTTGTAAAGTTTCTTGAAAAAATAAACCAAAGTAAGAAAATAAAATTAATATTATATTACTCAATAGTTTTTAAAATGCACTTATCGTGTTAAAATAAAGAGATTAGAACACGAACCATTTATGCTACATATTTTAGATAAATACATTTCAAGAGTATATGAATAGAGATATTTTATCAATGTAATTTCTGATATGATTGATATTATAATCAAGTTTAAAAAAATTAATTATTCTAATCGTAGCGATAAGCACCTAGAAGGCTCAAACTAGGTTGAATTGAATGGTCTCAGGAGGATTTTGTTCCATAAAAATATTTCTCATAGGTCTCGTGGTTCTTCTGCGGAATTACAAAAGATTTGTTGGCATGTATTTTTAAGTGAGAATAATCTAACATAGTAAGCAATTATCCTTCTGATGTTATATTATTTAATTTTGTAAAAAAGTCGTATCATTTTTGGAAAAAAAAGTATTCTAATGTTAAGTTTTTTATTATTTTTTTAATTCAAAATATTTAACTATTTTTTAAAATAATATAAAACGTCAGTAAACTATGGAGGAAAGTATTCTTTTTAAAAATAATATAAAGTGTTTTTGATGTCATGGCTTTGCTGGCAGTAGCTCGGCCCTGATTCATTGCAAGTGAGGCATGTGAGAGAACTAATGTTTGGGATACATCTAAATAGAGATGTGTTTAAAATCGTTGAATGCACGTAGATTCTTAATAATTTAATAACTCTATTTACATTTAATAATTTCAAATACATCTATGTTCGATCCGTATTCGTAATATCTATGTATAAAGACTTTTGCGACAACTAAAGAGTCAACTCACATTTTGTTAGAAAATTGGCTAATTTATAAAATCACAAACATTTTGATCTGATGAGTTGGCAATTGAGTAATCATTTTTCAATCATAACTATTAGATTCGATGAGTTAATTTTAAGTGATTGTTTCGGTAGAGATTAAAATAAATCGTAAATTTAAATATTTTGAGATGGTCACAAATTTTGATGTTATTAAAGATTTTTTTTGATTGTTAATTTTAAAATCTCAAAAATTAGTCGATAATAAATAAAGTATATTTTAATTTAACGAAATACCTCAGTTACAAAAAAAAGATAAATTTCACATATTTCTCCTGAAATTACTAACAAATGCACTTATTTCTCCCGTAATTCCGGCAGTACTGTACTTTCTTATTTCACAAAATAATTCTCCATAACCTACCTAGTTTATCATTAACGTGTTAACATTAAGAGTAAAATACCATTTTTACCCTCACAAATAGGGTAAAGTTGCTTAACTCTCTACCCAAACCCTCACCCGTTTTCTTTCCCTTCATTCTCTCTCTCCCGGTCGCATTCTCCCCATGGCCGAGGCAAGTTCGATCTTCCCGCATCCTTTCAATCCACGCCAGTTCTGAGCTCGGCGGGGTTACCTCCGGAGTCCGGACTCTCACTCCTCCGCCGCCTAACTCTCACTCTTCCGTCGGCACTCTGACTCATATGCCGCCTCACTTTCCCTCTCGTCTTCTCTGGATGATGAGGAATCTCGGAAAGGCCTTCGTCGCCGCTGCTATTTCCTTGCCTATGTTCTCGGATTTTTTGTTCTCTTCTCTCTCTACTCTCTGATCTAGTGAATCGCAAAAATTGTGATTCGATTTTGCAGAGCATTTGGATATCTTGATTGCTGCATTTCAATGTCAAATGACTCGATTATGGACTTGATTTTGCACTGAATAGATTCAATTTTGCAGAGCATTTGGGTGTAGTGCGAAGACTCCCATAGTCAATGCATCCCATTTTAGCACTAAATTGATTCTTTTATCATGTATTGCCGAAGTTATTTTCTTGAACGAGTTCATTATGCTCGGAATTGAGTCTCCTCTTCCCGATTTGCAGTCTTGCCCTTGATCTTGATTCCATTCTCGGGGCCGCTTTAAGGAAATGTTTCAAATTCTGTTAGCTTTAAGTTTTGTATTAGAGCATCTCCAGAAAATCACTACCTTTAGCCAAAATAGTAAGTAATTTTTATTTTTAAAGTTCCAACAGGCTCTTTATATAGTTAGGCAAAATGTCTATTGTCCTTTTTGTTGGCTACAAATAGGTAGCCGACAGATGCTAGACAAACAAAATTAGCATTAGAGTGCATCTATAAAAAATTCAATAGTCAAAATAAAAAGTGTACTTTTAAATAGTCAAAATGCCTAATAGCGTTGGAGTTGCTCTTGAAAATGTTAGCAATGGTGGTAATGTCGAAATTGGTAATGTCTTCAAAATGTTTAGATGTAAAATGGTAGCAATGGTGGTAATGTCTTTAAAATGGTAGCTGTTGTAAATGTAAATGTTATTATTTTTGGTTATGTAATGTTTTAACCGGAAATGTTATGGAATTCGTTAAAAATGAAGTTGTTGCTAAGGTTGGACATGTCCACGAATACTTAATCTCCCAATATTTAAATTAAATTGGGTAATTTAAATTAAATTGGATAATTTAAATTAGAGTCTTATTTACCCCTACAGTTTAGGTTTTCATCGCATCTACTTTTTGAACTTATGTTTTAATCCTATTTTTGTATGATTTGACAAATTTGCCATTACTTTTGAGGGATACTTTACCCTCTTATCTTTTGGGTAGTTAATTTTTGATTTGTTAAGTTTAAATTTGTAGCAATAATTTAGGCTAAAACATAGGATCATAATTATTTTTAGTAATTATTTTTACCGAAAATAGAAGTTTGAGATTTATAATTATCTTTAATAATTATTTTCACCAGTTTATGAAAATATACTATGACCTGCATGTGTTGTTTCTTACCTGCAAATTTATCATGATATCTGTAAATTAACTATAATTTAGTGTTTTACCCGTAAATTTACCATGAAATTTGTCAATTTACCAGATGTCATGCGTTACCTTCAAATTTATCACGATATATGCAAATTTACCATGGACGGCAAGTGTTATTCCTTACCTACAAATTTACCATGATATCTAAAAATGTACCATGACCTGTAGGTGTTGTTCCTTTTGAACAAATTTACCATGATATCTGAAAATGTACTATGACCTTTAAATATACCATATCTGAGTCAGTATCATCAAAATCAAACTTGTATTCCAACAATTCGTACCTTATCCTAACTCGTAGTTTGACGAAAACAATTCGATTTTCGTCATCCTTCTCTAGTAGCAGTCAAACCAAACACTACTCCGTATTCCGATACCGGCTATTGATGTTCTGTAGATGTGGTGCAGTGTTTCTATGCGATTCCTATGAGTTGATGGATTCCGGAGTCCTAGATCTATGGTGAGAATTGTTGGCCGTTTTTTCAGTCCCACGATTTTAGGAGAGATGAGTTCGATATTTGGGAGAGAACTGTTAATGGTGTATTTTTAGAAATTTGCTACTAACCTTGGTTAATGTCAAAATAAGAGCAAGTTTGGAATTTTTTTAAAATAAGACCAAAACTTAATATTTGTAAGTGCATAGAATGAAAAAATAACAAACGCTTAGAGATGAGTCTAAAAAATAAGTTCTCCAATTAAATTGTATCATTAAACGTAATAAAATGATAATGACAAAAATTACATTAATTTAATACGAAAAAATTATAATAAGCTATTAATTTAATATAAAAGAATAATTCAACCTATACTACTGCAATAAAAAATTAGTTTATTTAATAATGCCAATATAAGAGAGAGGGAGTTTATTTTTTTTGTAGCATATATATATATATATATATATATATATATAGAGAGAGAGAGAGAGAGAGAGAGAGAGAGAGTCAATAGGTTGATTTTAATGATGGAATTATTTTGTAAGAAAGACAATGTAATTGTCAGAACTACGGTGGAAGCTAGTATATTTGTCGGTATGAGTTGTCAAATGAAGAATCTTTTTACCTTTCAAACTTGAAGACATAGAGTGCCAGAATAGCCACAAGTTTGTTATCTCTTTCAGAATGCCTTTTGCAATATGGCTTGACACTCTGAATTATATAAAATAAAAATAAAAAAACTAGGACTCTTCAAGTCTAGTTATTTTTTAATTTTGCTATGTCCGCTGGAGATGCTCTACATTAGGAACAAGTTACAAGCGTGTGTCCCTCTATATATATACACACAGAAGTATAATGTCATAAAATTATGTAATTTTATTCTTATTTAAAATAAAGTTTGGTGTGCCCCTATTTGAATTATTTGATCATGCAATACTTATTAAATATAAAGAATTAAATTCATTCCCGGCCCGATATTCCTTCCTTACTAAAATAGATAGGCGGGTGTGTCGTCTTTCTTTATTCACTGACTATCTTGATCTCTATCGTGTAGCTTGAAATGCATATGAAAAATCATGTCATTATTAGGGAGCATACATAAACTTCATTTTTCCAAACAGAACCTAAATCATTTTGAACAATGTTTTCACTTAATAATAACTTTCATTTTACTTTATTTTCTTGATCTGAACATTTCTCTTAAATAGGAATTCCTTTCGAAGATAAAACATTTTTTTGAATAATTCATTCTTTAATGGGGGCCGAGTCATTCTATTTCGGCAAACTTTACTATCTAAATTTACGAGAAATGAATTTTTATTCTCTAAAGTTGTTCTTTTCGAAACCTGTAGGATTCCAAAGGGACATATTTTTGGATATGAAGGGACTATTTATATTGGCAAAGCAAAACTAATTTATTTATTTTGGCGCACTATATATTCTTTTGGTGCTTTTGAAATCTCATTTTATTTAAATGTAAGAAATTGTGTTTCCGTGTATTAACAGAGCACTCATATTTTTCCGCATCACCGAACATTTATAATTTTTGTCTTTATAATCAAACGAAAAAGGAGGTGAAAAATAAGTTAAAAAATTAAGTACCGCACATAAATATTTAAAAAAATACTTAAATATTTGTTCTTAAATTTTCAAGTATCATGGAACACTTAAAATAGTAATTTTTTTTCAATAACCGAGCCCGCAATTGATTTTTAAATATTATTTTTAGTCAACGGTGAATTCTTGATATTTTTTGAAATAAAAACTTGTATAATACGAGATTCATTTTGGTACCACAAAATACTTAAAATAAAAAAAATGACTGAAAGAGAGAGGCTTTTTGATCTTTAGAATAAGGAGCCCCCTTATTGTGTGTGTTACTGAATGACAAAAGTAGCAAACATAGTGTGTTGGATGGATCTTCTAGCTCCAAATTAATTGTCTTAAAACCCATCTCGTCCTTCACCTACACTTGTAATGATTCAAAATTTTAATGCAATAAAAATAAAATTTTATAAATTTCAATTTAAATCTTAATGCATAATTAGTTTAAATTCAATGAATAATAGAATTTTATATGCATGAATTTATTTGGACTTGCATAATAAAAAAATATGATTTGTGTATGCACTTTGGACCTAGCCCAAATCCAAGCCCAATTTTGCCAACCCAATTCCCTTTATGTGGTCCAAGCCCAATCAAGTCTTCTTGACTCAACTTTGGCCCAAGCCCATCTCAGCCCATGTTCTTTGGTAACACATACACATACCATATAATTTTTCCCTCCTCCTCGTCAGCGTCACTTGCTAATCCCAAGAGGTTGACCAAATAGTTAAGATTTAGGACTTAGATGTATACTATCTCTTAAGTCTCGGGTGCTATCAATTTTTATAAGACCAATCCATACAGAGCAAAATCTTAGCTTTAAATGAGACTCCCCCAAGCGAACAGTGAAATTGATTTTCCGAAGATTAATCTCACAGCCGGCCAGACACCTTAGCTATAAAAAGAAATCCTTACTTGCTATAAAAAATTTCCCACGTTGATGAAATTTTCTTTGGTTGAAAAACCTTCTCTTTCGCCAATGGAGTCTTCCCTTGCTCCTCACTGAACCCCCCAATCACCCTTCGCCCATGGTTTGTTCCAAAACCACCATTTCCGTCATGGTTGCTGTAACAAATCCTTCTCCTCTGCAATGGCAGTGTGCCATGGCCATCTCTTCAATTCTTCACTCTATTCCATGTGCAACTTTTGCCACATTCGATTCCTCTCACTATAAAACTCTTAATTATGTGAGTGTGAAGTGGGGTTGTTTCTATAAAAATTAATAAAAATAAATTCTTTAGAACACTCACTGAACCAGACAAGAGTTTAGGACTAAAATAAACTAAACAGTGAGACTAAACTATGTTAGGAGAAATTCATGTGTAAACGCCAAGGTTGTATGTCATTTTTCAACCGACTCAAGCCAGACTTCTCTCTTTCGTCTTTTTCGGAATCAAGACGCTCTTGATTAGCCTTCATTCTTTCTAGTATATTGTCTTGGTTTGCAAAAATGCAATAACAATTCAAGAATATCGTGTTTACTAATCAGTGAGTAATTGAATAGGCTTTCACATAAGGGAACATTCAAAACTAAAAGTTATCTATTCTATATATGCAAAAATTATCCATTGTATTCTCTCATTGACTCTGCGTTGTCTTCTATACTGTTTATTCTGTCAATTTCATTCATGTGAAGGATTGTTGAGAAATTAAATTCTTGTTCAAGAGTTTTTTAAAATTTTCAGCCAAAATTAAAGTGAGACCTAAACATCAATGGAGGTGGGTCCAAGTGAGTTTATGTATCCCTAAGTAATAAGTTTGAAAAATTAAAAAATGAAACAAAATTCATTAAAAGATTATGACTTTTCGGTTATCGACTCATTAGTTATAAACCTTTGAGCTTTTCATAGTCATAATTTAATTCACAATTTTCATGTACCATCTTGATTGAATGGTTATGGATTATAATGACCAATTTATGGCTAAACTTTTTACTTTGTGGTTTTCCAGTTTCGTAATTGAAGAGATTAATAGTGGAATTAATTAAGATCACCGAATAATTTACATGTAAGTTAATTGGATGAACCTGGACACATTTTTCCTCCTTTTTTTTCCTTTGCTCAATGTATAAATTGGGTTCTACCTCTTCTAATTTTAAGAGAGGAAATCAATCAAAAAAATTCATCTTGTGTTCTTTCAAAATTCACTTTGATCATTTTTTGAAATTGTTGTTCCTGTGTGAGAGAGAGTCAAGCTAAGTTCAGCTCGTCAAGCAATCTTAGCGCGTGATATAGGTTAGATTGCGTACAATTGTTCTATCTTAGGAGATACGCGCCGGTTGATTCCTCAACCATCAGAGGCAACAAATCTATTTTAAAGAAATGTGTGAAATGCAGGCCTCAATTTAGTTTATCATTTTTTCTCGTGATCAGTTAATTAATTTATTTATTTTAATAATCACGTTCGAATTTTTATTTCTAAATGTTTTGATTTTAAGATGATAAGATGAAAGTTTTTTGCAGAGTATGTCATTGATCTTCATACGAGTATTCTTGAATTTCTTTTAACTTTCTATACTATCTAGTTTTTCATGATCAGGTTTTATAAAATTTTGCTTGATTACCAGTATAATTAATAAAATTCAGTATTTTTATTTTTGAGACAGATTTTCCTAACCCTGATATCTCCAATGGATTACAAAAGTTTCTACATTGGTTAAAATGGATGCGGGGCAGAAAGCACCAAACTCATTCTGCAAAAGACACTTTATCAAAGCCAAGTTCACTCGGAATAATTTTCCTAATCTTCTTTTGGTAAAGACTTTCAAATTTATCCAAAACAGTCACAACATTATTAGCAGGGACGGAGCAAGGAATTTCACTGCGCAGGGGTAAATATGTACTCGAGACCCCAAAAAAATACATACTAGATTTTAACGAAAATATATTAAAACTCAAAAGAATACAAAATAGTAATATTCCATGCATAAATAATAAGTTTTTCATAAAGTAATAGAGTGCAAAAAGACTAACGACTCACCTTAGCCTATCTAGTAAAACAAGATATCTTGAATTGCACTCGACGCTCATTCATGTCACTGAAAGCATCGATTATAGAATCAGTATCAAACTCTCTCACAATATCTTTCTTTATGTAAGTGATCAAAAAATTTGTTAAAAGTTTATCCTCTATTCTATTACGGAGTCTAATTTTTACACATTTCATAGCTGAAAACACACGTTCCATTGTAGCTGTCGAAACTAGTAAAGTTAATATAAGTTAAATCAATTTGAAGACTATAGTATATATCGTGGACTTCCTTGTTTTCACTAACACTTCACTCAACCTAAAAATCGTTGACAAATTTTGAAACTCTAGATAATTAGAAATATCAAGCTTATAATTTTGCAACTAAAATTCCAAATGTAGTTTTTCTTACTCTGCAAAATCCTTAGAAAGCGATGACCATGATTGTTTTTAAGAAATTGGTCCTTCAAAAGTTTAGGTTGATATGACCCAACTTCAAGATAAGCCTGAATAACCTCATCATGCAGAAATGTTGAAAGCTTCAATATTGGTTCTCATAGTCCTGGATTCCTTAACAAAGTAGATTTATCAAATTTTTACATTTCAACTCTAGGATTTTTAAGAGGGTGATGTCCAAGCAAAGCTGACTTTCTTCTCTGGGCTTGGGATTGCTCAAAAACCTAATCTCCAAGATCAGCATACTGTAAATGAGATGACTCAATCCCATTAAACCCATATCTTAACTCCATTTGAAAAAGAACTTGGCCCCCAAAAGTAAAAAATTTCATCTGGAGAGCAACTTAACAAGAAATCCTCGTTAGGGATAAACTAGCCAAGAGAATCATAATCCTACACTCACAACAGGAGGCTTTGATGTGTGCTCTATATTTCTCATTCTTTGAATCTACAGACCATCTCTTTACTCACTGTCCATTTTTAGGACAAGTTTGGTCATCAATCCTTAACTATTGGAGAATCCCGTGGGTCTTCCCTTCTACATTATTTAGCCTCATGCAACAATGGTTTAAATGCCCATTTTCATGGTCTTGAGCAACATTATTGGGAAGCTACACTTCTGGAAGTTCTATGGTTATTGTGGCTTTCTAGGAATGATTCAACCTTCAACCAGCCAAGCCAATCTCGAGAGGTAGTAGCAGAATTCATTGATGTATAGAAATTAAAGTTTAAAGTCATTGCTACTTGAATTTTTTTCCCAAAATATTAAACAGGGACGATTTATTACTATTTAATTTTTTTAATCAAAATATTTAGCAGAAGCTAGTTTATATACTTCACAACAATTTTTTTTATCTATATAATAATAGAGATTTTTTTTTGTAGGGGCAGTCGTCCCTACTGGCCCCCTTGGCTCTATCCCTGATTATTAGGAAGGTAATTAAATAGATATTAAACCTCCCAGTAAACCAACCACAAGAAATTGAAGGTAGCAGGTATTCACACCACAAACTTCGACTCAAGATCAGACCTTAATTGTGTACGAATAGATCTAGTATCTGCCAAGTACGAGAAGAAGTGAAAGGAAGCAAACACCAAGTTAGTTTAACTATGATTTCTCTTTCATCTTTCGTTTTCTTTTTGTTCGTTTCGAGAAATAAATTGATTGATTCCAATTCTTTCTTGCACTCTTAATTCTTTTTTGATTGAGTTATTGGCTACATTCAAATGGATATGGGGTTTGAATTATTTTTTTTAATTTGTTCTTTCAATGCAAAGAACGAAGAACCACATGAATTTGCAAGAATGCTATTTCTTGTATAAAGAATATCGAACAAGTGAAAAGGAAAAGTCATGAGTTCACATGAATGAAAATAAGAACATATATATATTTTTTATATCCAAGGTATCTGGTTGGTTTAGAGATTACTCCCAATTTAATATTGACTAGTCATCAAGGGACCAATTCTACCGTTCACTTGCGGAGACCCCCATTTAAAATCATAACTTTTACTCTGTATGGACTGACCCTATAAAAATTAATAGTACCTGAGAACTTTCGAACCTGAGATGTATAGGAGGAAACATATTTTTAAGTTTCAAGTCTTAAATCACAAGGCCAAGTCCATAATGCATTAATATTTCGTTTCCTTACAGATTTCTTTTTTGTTTTCCTTTTCAAACTTCAAATGATAGCATAAACGTTAAATACAACAAATTAAGATGAGGACTTTCTTTCTGTCATATCTTCAACCTTTGCCTTTACCTTTTCCACTGGTTGATCTCATTCCTTTGGATGTTTTACCAAGACACTTTCCTTCATCTCATGATTTCTTGGGGACATCTATGTTCTTGAAATCACATGTGACATGTCAACCACTTGAAAATAATAACAGTTAGTTCATCATGTCTTGGAATACATTATGTAGCTATTAGTTTTCCTAATCTTAACCACCTTTTACTAATTAGGAATTGGCTTTTCTGCCGTCTAGATTTAGAGCACAGAGAGCAATTTTAATAATTTTGGCCATTTTAAAATCTTTTTAATTGTTCAAATTTAATAAAAGAATCTTTCTGACAATAGTACTATCTTTTCAATAAGATATTTTAATAAATATAAACTCTTATTTATCAAGATAGACGGTCAAGATTGGTTTGCTCTTTACGATCCGAGTTCGTTCTTTAAAAAAGCCAAATCTTACTAACTAATCCTAATTAGACACTCATATTTTTGGATGTGAACCAAATAAGAACCTGTTTTGTTACAGCTCATGAAGGGTGTTTGTGGCTTTTCTATTTCAGAGTGTGCACCCAATTATTGGTTTCAATTTCTCCATGCAACTGATGTGCTGAAAATTTCAAATAAACTATATAAAAACCAATTATAAGGAAGCTGAGGCAGAATATCTGGCTTTTAATGTTTGATTAATAGCTTAATTAATAATTAAGTTTACCCGAAGGTGCAATCCATTTAATTACCACTTGTCAGCCTAACCCTTACAAGATAGCCCTTATTTATTTGCTTATTGTGTGTCTTGATTTAGATACAAAAATAAATACAAATCGGAGATAAAATAAGTAAATAAGAAAAATAAACTAATAATTAAGCAATGGTTAGTGAAGGGGTCCAAATTAGGCTAAGTAAGAACTTAGTCGTAATTCTATGATTATGTGTCATCATTATTTTGTCAAGTTAAATGTCGTGATAATTCTATATGGCTCTATTTTGGCTTGTAGTAACTAGATTTTTTTTTTTTGTCTTTATTAAAAAAAATTATATTTGTTATTTTTTATTAATATTTTTGAAATTTTTAATTTATATTGAAAAAATAAATCTAAAAAGTATAAAATTATGTCAAAAAATTAAAAAAATAAAATCAAAAAGATCATACTTCGACTTATTTGAATTTTTTTACTTTTGAACATAATTTTATATGCTTTCTGAAAATTCTAATCGAGACAAAACAACAACTTACAAAAAGTTGAAGAAAAATAAAAAATTACAATTTTTTTAAAATATCTCTATTTCGACTGCCGTTATTACTTGGTTATTTTTTTGTTTTTATTTGAATTTTTTTTGTAATTTTTTTGTTTTGCGTCATTTGCTGTATATTATTGGTTCGTCTTGACAAAAAAATTTTAAATAGTAAAAAATTATGCTCAAAAATTAAACAAAAAAATTACTGAGCAATTGCGTTGGCCCTATGCCGTTAACTGATATTTTCACGCTGAAGAAACTTTCGAAGTAGAATCTATTAATATTCTAAAAGAAGGAAGATAGAGTGAAGATAAGTCACCAATCCTCACATGGTTAAGGAAAGGAGAATTATTTAATTCAACAAATTAACTCACTAAAAGAAGGAAAATGGATTAAAAAAAAAAAAATCCAAACTCCGTGGAGGAATTCTGCAAAGAAAGGAAAGAAAAGCAGTCTTGACCTTGAGGCAAGATAAACAGGATCTTTCAAAAAAAAAAAAATTAAGAAGAAGAGGACAAAAATGAAACTGTAATATTTTAAAAACCGAATCAAAATATGGGTTGTAAGTTGGGTATAAGAGTATTGATTACGAAACGGATCAACCCATGTGTTGTGGACCACAAAAGCTAGCTTTAGAGGCCTTTTACGTGAAACGGATCAACACTTGTTGAACTGGACTCCACTTTTTTTCATCATCCCTCTCGTACTGTGGAATCATCTCCAAGTTTATTTTAATAATTAAAATTATCTATTTGGTTTTGATTAATTTTTTTAATTTTTATGAAAAAATTAGCTCAATTAGATATCTGTAATCAAAATAAAATAAAAAATTTTAATCATCAAAGTAGAATTTCGAAGTGATCTTACATAGAAAAGGATGAACAAAATTTATTTTACCTTGAGACTAACAAAACTGGACTCTATATTAAAGTGTGGTTTTAATTTTGCACTGAAAACAGGGGGTATTCCAGTAAAATAGTAACTGTTAGCAATGATGGAGGGGGGAACAACTGGTGGGGGCTATAAAACGAATTAGTATTTTCTCATTTAGTACAAAAATTGTACAAGATCATCACCTCTAGTTTTTAAAACACATAAAGTAGATAATAACCTTATAATTATTAGGAAATCTTGAGTTATATATAAAGCATGAGAACATAAAAATGATCTTTATGTGAATCGAGATTTAATTTTGAGTTTGAAGGTATAAAACATTACCCAGGCTAAAATTTAGAGCTTATTTTATAAGAGATAATATTGAGGGTTATAGACTACACAACTTGAAAGTGTTAACAATGTTATTAATCTTTTATAACAAAATTTCGCGTGTTGTATTATCTTAAGCTCAAATAGGGTTTAGAGAGGTTAGAACCCTATTCGAATTGGATTTTTTGAAGCAGAACTAAATCTATCACATATATAGTATTGATATTGAACTTAGGCATAGATTAACGCTATTACTAATGGTCATGCGTTGATCTTAATTCTCATGAGTTTTAGGAATAGCCCAATCCCACAATTGTGGCCTCACGACGGCTCTTAGTAGTTCATTCAAGGATAAACCCTTCCTAACATGTCACATTTGCATCAGTACTACTATCACTAAGGATTTACAGGAGAACGTTTAATATTGATCACATCAAATGTATCCTAGCTATATGTTATTCGAAGAGTGATAATATACGAGTCACGTTGTATGGATTATTTCTACCATAATATTGAACTTTTTTCATGGGATCTTCAATCACATAAATTGGCTTATCTCCCTAGATGACTCTCTGCGGGCTTATAAATCTCTCTCTCAACAATTTTATTATAATTTAGCCTCGTGCTAGTTTGAAGGCAATTACTTTTCTTGGGAGATAATACAAACATTTTATACATGCCTCATCAGTCCCGTGATAAGGGACGAAGCCACTGTTAAGCAAGTGGGGTCACTTGAACCCATTCAATTTTCTCAAACATTTTACCTAAGTTATAAATTATCCCAAACATTTCACCTAATGTATAAAAATTCTCCCAAACATTTCACATATTGTATAAAACTATAACAAGCATTTCATCTAAATAAAAAAAATTACTATGCATATTGCATAAAAAAAGTGTAATGCATTTAAATAAAAATTAACTGATACTTTACGCGTCTATAATTAAAAAATAAAAATATCTTAATTATTTCTTAACGAAAAATGCATTCCCAAATTTTTTTAAATAAAAAAATTTATCGTGTGTTATTTGATATTAATATATAAGTAATACTTAATAGAAGAAAAATTATTATATAAGTAAAGATTGCTAGATTCGATGCTTCCCGTGATTATATATGTTCGTCACCTGTAATCAATAAGGAAGGGACTTTTATGCAATCAGGTAATAGATTTCCCACAACCAAAAGCTGGATGAGCTAAGTTGTCTTGGTCCACCTGTACCTTATACGACATGATCTTAAATCTACATATATTTTTTTAATAGTTTATTGTCCTTTTTGTTGTGGATTTGCTGTTAGTAATTATGTAGAACAAAGACCAGTTTTATGAGTTTATTATTATTATTATTATTATTATAGGAGCCATACAGTACTTTGATATGATAGTAAGAGTACTGGTGGTTATGATGGGAAACAAAACAATATATATAAGACATGAATATCAAAACAATATATTGTTTCATTTAAACATGACAATAAAGTTTATATAGATTCGTAAAATCCAATCTCCTGTCAATTCCCCCCATTCAAAACAGCCCAAATCTATACCCATTAACTTGTTTTTATCAAACTTCGAACCAAACACTGCCTTATTAGTGTTTACATACTACATGGACACATACATCTTACTTATCTTCCTACAAACTAAGCAATATCTTATTATATATTACTAAGCAACTCTATACCCATCTCATTTTTCCCTAAAAAAAAGCCCATTATTCCACATCATCCAATTTTAATTCCTTTCCAACTCTCTCTCTCCCCCCCTTGGCTTCACCCATTTATTTTTCTTTATTATTATTTTTTACTTGAGAATATTTTTTTATAAATCATTGTAAATGCGATACCATGATTAACAAAACTTCAAGGGAAAGCATCACCATGATCAAGACACGAATTCCAGCTAGATTGGCATTTGAGCGATCGACAATTATTTGCCACTTGGATCCAAAAAGTCTAAAAATTTGGCATGGAACCAACCCGAAAACCACCTATTCTTTTTGTGTTTGTGCTCTCATACATAGTATGGGTACGACTTGTAGTGTATGCTATGTGTTCTCCACTTTAATAAATTATTTTCCTAGTCCCCCCCTCCATCATACTTTTACCCACTCCTTTCTGCTCTGAAATCCCACATTCTCCTTTTTTTCCTTTACTTATTTCTCCCCACCCAATTCATCAACCCCATGCATTCACTATAACTTTTAATTCTGAGAATACCCACTTTATACTTCTTTATACAGAAAGAAGATGATGCCTTTTTGAAAAGGAGTGTGAGCTTCAACTTTAGTTTTACCTATTTATATGGCAGAGAAATGGCACAATGCTGATAAACTTTTGAAAGATAGGAGATAGGTTCTGTTTGTTCTCTAAAAAATTGTTATTATGCAATCACTTCAGCTCAATTCGATTCTTCTCTTTCTTCTCATTCTTTCTCCTTTTGTCAACTCATCTCAAGAACATGAAAAGACATACAACAGGCAAAGGCTCAGCACCAGCAAACACGCCATTCACAAGGTACTTAAATTCCTCATATTCAACTCCGATCATAGACTTTGATTTCAGAACATTAATCAACATTTTGATGAAACTATAGATAAACTCAACAAGAACTGAAAGAGAATTTGGAAAAGTTTCATTTTTTTTTTTGAGATTTCAAAAGGACTAACCCATGGCGCGATGGGAATCACAGTTGAGTCACAAACTGTCATTTGAAATCACACTGCATGGATTTCTGCTATGGGCTTCAATGGGTTTCTTGATGCCTGTTGGAATACTTGCTATTAGAATGTCAAACAGAGAGAAATGTGGAAGAAGGCTCAAGATCATTTTCTACATCCATGCATGTTTACAGGCAAGTTCATTTTTGTCATGTTGATTTTATTTTCCCTTCCCGTGTTCATCTATTATAGAATTACTACAAGTTATTTATTTATTTTTTCACACTAGTACTTCACATGACAGACACTGATATCTCTACAGGAGCTAAAACAAAATTATCATCACAATATTGAATATTGCTCATTATCTAGATGACCCCACTCTTGACTTTAATCATGGTGAAAGCATATAAAGTAGAATGATTCCCTGTTCCATACATTTACTCTCTCTCTCTCTCTCTCTCTCTCTCTCTATATATATATATATATATATATATATATATATATATATATATAAGTTGTTGATCTATAATAATTAATAGCAAACTTAACTTTGGTTAGCATTAAGTTGATTGCAGTGATGATCATGAATACTTGGTTGGAAAGGAAGGTGTTGATTTGTATCTTTTGCTTTGTTGATGAGTGATTTTTAACCTTTTAAGTAGGGGTGGATCTTAAATTTATAGGCTATGCAATTAAGTATTTATAACGTATACAGTTTTGCGGGATAAAACATATCATTTGTGTGGCAAAACATAATATTTTGTGGGACAAATGTACCAAAATACCCAAAAATATCCAACTCAGTGGGGTCGCACTTGCCACTACATACGTCCCCGGCTGCTTCCAATGCTAAACCTTGGTATTCTCGTTTCAGTGAATTAGCGTGAAGTATATACTAGAAAAGAATGAGTGAAAATTAAAATTGTAGCATATGCTCAATTACAACAAGACATTAGAATTTCACGTGTTAATGGAAGTTTATATTGTTCGTTAATATTACTAATAGTAAACTGGTATACCCGATTAACCTAATCAGATGTGAAAGTTTAATACTACATTGAACAGATTCTAGTTAAAAACCAAATGAAATTTAGTTTCCTCCATGCAATTGAGTTTACTTTTTTTTTTTTTTGCAGACACTTTCGGTGCTTTTAGCAACGGCAGGGGCCATAATGTCCATAAAGGACTTCGATAACACTTTCCACAACACTCACCAGAGGATGGGTTTAACCCTTTATGCTGCTATATGGTTGCAAGCCTGTATCGGGTTTCTACGGCCACACCGGTAAATAACCTTTAACTTTTCACCTTAATACAATTTCATGAGAAAATTTTCAGACAATACTGACTCGTACAAATTTTATTGACCCACCAAACCTTAGTTTGACGACGGAAAATAGTTTGGCAATTTATTTTGCAAAAACATGGATGCAAGTGGC
>JABCMJ010025035.1:0-10425 GCA_014822125.1 Arbutus unedo | reverse complement strand
ATTTTGATGATCTGAATCATTCAATGTGTTTAAAACATGTTTTTAAGGGTACCTGCAAAAAATCGTCTCAAAACAATATTGATAAGGGCTTGATCTAAATAGCTTTTGAAAAATACTAACAGAAACAGTTTTATAAAAAATTGAATGGATCAAGTTTTTTCGAATATTATTTTGAGCTGATTTCTTGCAGATTCCCTTAAAAACATGTTTTAAACATATTGAACGGTTTGGATCATCATAATTTGATTAGGAAATAGGAGGTCCGCATCGTCGTAAAATAAGGGTCCCTTATTAGAAGCTCACTCTATAAGATTTCTATAACATTTGAGTCGAGTGATGCCTATTTTGGAAATAGTGGAACACACATGAAAAAATATAAGAATCTTATCATGTGGGCAATGCTATTAATGTAATTGCTTTCTCAAACACTTTGATGAATTGAATTTACTATCCATGTTCTAGCTTTACATCCCTTTGACTTTCATGAAGCTGTTTGTTTTCGTAAGGAATCAATTTAAATTTCCTGGTCATGGTTTTCGTAATATCACAACATTGATCACCTTTTCAGCCTTTTATCTTAGATGCTTACCTTTACTGCATTTTGTGATGATTATTTGGTGCTTATGTTTTTTCCCCTATGGAAGACAATAAAATGAAAACTTGAACTATATTTGAACTCTTTAGTTTTGGCTCAATAGATCTCGCTTCACCATTCTCCTCAATCTAGCCCAAATTTTTGGACTATATGACATCTGTTTTCCATCCTTATTGCAGGCAGTGCCCTTCTTCACCTCACTTCTCCTAACTTGAACTGTATTACTCCTCTGTGCGGTCATAGCCTTGCCTTGCACTTGATTAAATTATCTTAGTTATCATTGACTCTTTGTTTTGTCAACAGCCAGCGGATGTATTAAGAAATTCGATAATTCACTTCTTTCTTTTTCTTTTTAGCCCTTTATGATGCTATTTTGGACTATTGTGGTGTCTTGAGTATCTTTCTTCTTGACTGTTAGCATCTGTCTCGCTATTGTTATCTCAATTTATATTGAAAATGACCACACTTTTGGGAAATCAGTAGCATTTAGGTCTGCAAGATGACATCTTCATTGTTTTACCACGATGATCCAAACTTGATTTCAGACGTAGTATTTTTTGCACTTAAGAACCTTTAGGCAGTGGGGAGAATGCTGCATATCACTTTGGGTTATGGATATTATATGGACAGGTATTTTGAGGAGTGTCATCTTGCGTGAAACTTTGAAAAACCTTGGAGTTAGTTTTAGGCTCTCTGAAATAGATAGGATCATAAGAATATATGTAGAAAGGACACAACCTTTTTACAAAGAAAGTCTCATAAACTTTGGAGAATTTTTCATTAGTTTGAGTAATTAAGGCCGAGGCATGCCAACATTTGTGAATTGTTGAACAATTTTGGATCTAAGATGTAAAGCAGGACTTCATCTTCTCTGCAGAACAATGGTTTATAGATTTGGAATTTTGGTTCATTGAACTTCTATGCACACGAACACGGTTATCTATTTCTTGGAAAGATTTTAAATGCATAACTTTTGTAGTATTTCCGATTTTTTATGTTTGATCATTTGTCCCAATGCCTGCTGGATATGTCTTTTTGTCAATGGGTTGAAGGTGAGGAACAGATAGGTATCTTTCAACAATTAACATTGCAATACATACAATTTCTACACATCCACGTCAACGTTAAGAGTAATTCAATGCTCAGAGTACCATGTAGCATTTCCACATGGTATTCCCTACAAATAGCTTAGCGGTAAATTTTTCGGTGGGACATTAACACTTTGTTGGGTCCCACTTAGCATGTGATGTTGTAATTTATTGGCCAGGAGTATCACCTAAGTGGTGGTGCCACATAGTGTTACGGGAGTACCCAATAATTAGTCCACCATAAAGGAGTCATAAAGAATGTTGTTACCTGATATTCTCTTTTTAACTCCAAGAATTATTGCTTCTTGAAAGTTTACATTGTCATTATTTTCCGTTGCTCTGCAAAGGTGAATGCTCTCTTCGCTATTGCAAAATAGATAGACATAATATTACCAAGGCATCCATGGCACTAATCAGTTGCTTCTTGCTCAAACGATGAGTTTTTCCGTGCAACTATCCATGACTTGATCCTAATGTTTGAATGTATAGTATTTCAGTAGAGAGTTCAGATGCTTCTTAATCTAATCGAGCGAATGTTCGTAAGGAATACAACATAATTAGAAGAAAAAAGGATGTAGAGTCTTCCATGGGAATTCAACCAAATGCAACTTCTTATGTGCAAAACTCTTGGATGACTGAAGCACAAATAAATTTCTGTTGTAGATGATCTAACTGGCAGAGATTTATAGCTTCTGAATTGATTTGTCACAGCTCGATCCTGACTTTGAAGCAGAGGTGATTCAAGGAGACTTGAGCGTACGTGTGGTGCAATCTCAATCAAATTTTGATGCAAGTGGGACCTCTACCAACCACACTCACACTGCAAACTATGCAGTTTCGCCTAGGGAGCTAAGCTTGCGACTTCATGAGGTAATTGAATCAAGACTCGAAGCACGAATCAAGGAGCTAGAGGCAGCTCTTCAAAATAGCCAGAAAAAGGTGCACTTTCTCAATTGGCAACACCTACTCTTTAATAGGAATATGGCCTCATCCACCCCAGGAAGCCCAAACTTCGTAAACGAAGTCCATGAAATGGACTGGCCCTTTGAGATCAATTTGTCAGGAGGAGGTTCAGATGCACACAGTGGAGATTATGAGGAGATACTCAGGGTAAAAGATTCAGATCAGGAAACCCCAGATGCAGTATGTGGCGATAGCCATATTGAGGAAGTGATTCCTTGCTACGATAAACGACTTGGAAAGGGTCAAAACATGGGGCATGATGATCTGATGGGGACATTGGAAGTTCACATGTTAAGGAGTCGGGGATCAAGTGAAGTTTCTGAGGCTAGTGAAGATGACGAAAACGATGATGAATTTCTGATAAGACAAATAGTGGAGAAATCCAGGCAAGTTTCGTCTTTGGTTTTGAATTGTAATTAGATGATTTGTTCCGTGAACTGAATATAGGAATATAGATATGCAATATAGGTATCATCTGAATGACAGAGAATAGAAAGATGGGCAGATGGGGGTCATCCTTATTGTCTAGAAACTGAGTACTTTCCAGGACTCCCTCAAAGATGTGGTTGGACTGGTAGAATCTGTATACTACAGGTCTTCATAGAATGCCTTATTTAGCTATATGGTACTAGATTAGAATGCTTTTTTTCCTTCACATGAATCTTTTTCATCCGTTTTGCTCTGGAGCATGTCCATGGTGTTGCTTTGGTCCTGGGGATGGTTCTTACTCCTATGTGGTGGAATCAAACAATGGGTGCAAGTGGTGAAATCTCCTATGTGGTGCCACCAACCAATATGAAATCTCAAAAGTTAGCATCAAATTTATACTTTGCACCATACTTCAAAATTTAAAGGGTAAGTTTCTGTAATGCACTCTAACAAATCCTTCAAATTTTAAATTTTTATTACTTTTTATATTCTTAATTTTGTTTATCTAAATGTAAAACGATGTCTTTGACATTACAGCTAGTTAGTTCAACAAGGTGAGAGAAAGAAATTGGGATGGTTCATCAATAAATTGAGAGAGAAATTACAGGACTATAATCATTCTGGAATAGCTTGAAAATGCATATTCAAGTTGATAAAATGGAGTTGTTTCTGTTTGTGGAAATGTGGAAAATGAATACACTTGTTTTTGGAAAATGGTTTTGAAAAATAATTTCATTGGCTAAGTTTGAATTGAAATAAGAGTGACTTCTGCACATCATTTGAGCCGGTCCAAATACGGAAAATATTAACTTCCAATAGGAGATTAATATGATACGTTTAATTTGTCAAACTTATTAATGTGAATTGAAAAATGAATTCTAAGTACCACTTAAAAGTTGATTGAAAAATAAAAAGATGAAGCTTTTGAAGCTTACGTCCATAAAGAATAAAGAAGTGATCTGACTGCGTATATATTCTTGGAAGACATAAGGGCCTGGGCCCTTGCGAGACACCAAATTTTGTGAGCAGGCAAAAATGAACACACTTGTGGGCTTATCACACGTGCTTACCACATTGCTTGTCCGAACCGGACCTGGGCGGGTCAGGTCATTAGATCAATTCGGGTTGACCTTATCTAGAATTTTAATTTTTTGGAGGAAAATTTTGACTCCTTAATTTAGATTTTTCCAACCATAATTAGAAGTTTCTTTCCATTTATGACTGCACCGCTTCACTATCGAAGGCGTGTGTCCGTGTCTGTTCGCCGACGACAGGTTGCGACCTTTGGCATTTTGTTTTTTCGAAACAATCACGGCTATCAATTCGAATGGTCATTTTTTCTCCTATAAATTTCGTCTCTATCCTTCATTTGTTGTATCAAACTTCATTGCATACATCCATATTCTGCATCAAGCATAAAACAGAGAGTTCAAGCACAATCTTAGTTCGTCGTGCACACAATTTGTAGTGTCATTACTGTGTGTGAAGATCAAGTAGTCCTGAAAATCGGACATTTGAATTCGTAAGCACCGTGGACGAGTGGGCAAATCTACTCTAAGGGCAAAGTGTGTTATGCTTGCTTTGATCTGTTCCAACTCCTCATTCAAGTTTGCATTCGAATTTACATCGAAAACCTGTTCAGATTTTATAGCGTTAGCATTTCAGCTCGTAAGTGTACTTGTTTTGTTTTTTTATTGCTTCATTAACCAATAATGTTATCTGTTTAGTTTTTTTATTACTGTTTCTTGTTTATGCTTCAGTAAAAAATTACTTTATTTGTTGCAAATTAGTTTAGCTCTATAGATATAGTTATCTGTAACATCTGTTTATATTTGTAGTTTATTTAGGGTTGATCATTTACACACCCACTATTTGTTTTAAATTTGGAATGAGGTGTCAAATTTTCTGTTTTTTGAGTAATTAGACTTTAAACATAAGAATTTAAAAAAAAATATCTAGCTAATGTGTAGGAGATCATTTAATGGCAATTGGGTACAAAGTTTAAATATCTAACTTAATCACAAAATTCAGTTAGATGGAATTCAAAATATTTTCACCTATACACTGATCACATAAAATGAATTGTTCAGTATTCTTGACCTATATCTTTGACTCTATCGGGTAAGCACATAGTTTGCAATACTCATGCATTGCAAATTCCTACAACAAACCATATTCCGAATGTATTGCTGTGAGAGAGAGAGAGAGAGATTTAAACCATCATGAAAATGCCCTTTGGTACTAAATTAGAAAGAAATATGTGTAGTTACAGAAATAGTTATGGAATTTTCATTTCCCCATCTTCTAATCCAAAAGGAAAAAAGACCTTTGGCCTTCGCCTCAACATTAGCCTCAAATGCCTACGTAAAAAATCCTCCAAATAAATAAAATGATAACTCTCAACCTATTTCTAGCAAGCAGCAATGTCTCTTATTTGTACTTGTAGCCACTTCAACGGACTCGGGGTGTGTTTCCACCCCCATTCTGGTACACCCTCTGACGACCTTCTCCATTGCTTCCCCTAGGGTTTCTATATTGACCCCCAAACTCACCATCACGGTTCCCATTTTGATATCTGCCATAGCTACGACCTTCACCAGAATTTTCCCGGTTCCTGTAATTGTCATTGCGGAAATCACCCCTTCCTGATGAGAATTTCCCTCTGCCATTGCCAGCTGCAAGAACAAATAGCATGTTAGTGCTAGTTTGGGATGGAGAAAGAAAAATAAGCTAATTTTTTACTTTGCGGACTATTTTCATAGTTGGTCCGTATGGTTTACTTTTAAATCATCACAAGACGGGAAAAAAGGATGTTGCCTTCGTTAAACTACAAATATAAAGCGAGTTGTATAGTCCACTTGCCCTGATTAGTAGATTTTTTCTCAGTCATATAAGATTCTTTTGACCCGATCTTGATATTATGAGTCTGAAATAGCAACAAAATCTCGTTAGGAAGCAATCATAATCACAGGGCCACATGATAACAAAACATAATTTTGTTGACAATTGAATCAAAAGTTGATTTGTTAACCCTCTTGAAGGGAACAACTTGTACCATCATTAGCTAAACCAACATTAAGAAGATAGAATCTCGCATGTAGAGGTTAGAATGGTTTAGTGAAAAAAGGGAAAGATCTATCCAAGCCAAAAGAAATTTAATATGAGTACCTCAATTGCACTACGCGCAGAACTTGTGGATACAAATTCCACAAATCCGTAACAGAAGCCATCCTGCTCAGAGGAGTTTTGCAGTAAATAAGTTAATATAGTGTCGATTAGGAGGTTTATCAGTGCAATATCGCAAAGGGAAATCACTGCAACAGACCTCGTATTTTCTAATTTGAATGCCATCCTTTTTAATAGGTCCAAATTTCTTAAGAACTTCATCAAGTTGTTCATCCGAAATATCAGGAGGCAAATTCCCAATGTATATTGCCTTAACTATAGCAACAAAATGAATTAAATTCAGTTAGAGAAAATAATGGATATGACAAAATCCAGGTATCAATCTACAAAGAAACAGCATGTACCTTCGGCAAGAGTACTAATATTTTGTGGGGCAATGTTACTGGGAGGAGCTGATGCTTTTGGTGCTGCAGAGGCCTGGTCCAGGTAACGAGTGACTGAAGCTTTAACAACTACAGCAGGTGTATGGACTGGAGAAGTCACCGTACTCTCTTTTGCTACCTGAAACCAAGTCTTAAATCATCAAGGCTGTAATTGGATCAAGGAGTTGTCCAGGCATTAGAGGATGAAAAAGAGAATGTAGTAGATCCCTTTTGCAAATCCCTCTGAATTACTCTAAAACCCTTAAGTGAATTCACTAAGGCTGTCTTTGGATCAGGAATTGTCTGGGGATGTGACTTGTGAGGATGGCAAAAAAGGGTAGGAGACTCCCCTTTTACAAGTTCCTCAATTTTTTCTATTAACAAATTCCAAATCCTAGCACGGCCCAAAGATTTAACAATGTTCGAAATCTTTATATGCGTAATGGACTCACTATTGAAGCATAAGATATCTTTGGGGGATCATCCTTTTCCTTCGGGACTGGCTTGACGGATACTGTGAGCCCATCATTCTGGCTTGAACTTAGTGGTTGCTCGCTAACCACTTCTTTAACAACTGGGCTTTCGGAGTCGGCTGAATCTTCCTTACCTGCTGACTCAAAGGCCTCACTGCCATGACTCGTGACGTTGGTAGGAGATCCTGGGCCTTCATCAGGTTGAAAAGGAGCACAAGCAGACTCTGAATACAAGAAAAGAATATTAAAGACAAATACAAAATCAAAAAAAAAAAATTGTGAAAGAAAACACAATTTCTACAACCCTATAATCCATTTCAGAAACCTCTCCACTGACAAGCAACCCACACTACTCACATTCTATTCTACAATCCTTCTGAAAAATATATAGAAGAAAAGGCAACTAAAAAAAAAGAAGCCAACACACATCAGAAACTACCTTGCTTTGGTGTTGAAGCAGCGCTCGCAGTATTCTCATTGTCATTACCAATTTCTGAAGGGATAGATGCCTTGACATCCACAAACCTAAAAACGTCATTCAAGACATAGTAGGCATTTGCTTGTGGAGCCAACAAGAAAGTTTGCGTGAAGCTTCTTGTCACATTTTCCTTCCCAGTCAACCAACCTGTTACTAAAACTATCACCCCTTCCTCACAAGAATCCTGAGCATCAACAGTGTTTATCTCAGCCGTACAGCCCTTGTAGTCCAACGACAAGATCGTCTGTTCAATGTCCTGTCCCAAAATACAGAAAAATGGAAGTTATGACCAACTCACTATTACTGATAGAACAGCAGACATTATCAGGAATTAGGCACCTTATTAAGTAAATAATACAGAGGAAGGAAACTGACACCATTATTTCAACCGTCGACTACAAGACTAAAAAAGAATAAGAATGCAACCAATAAGTTTTATTAAAGGATGTAACATGGAAGCAAATGTAGTAAACAGTAAACATCATGGCCAACAAATTAAATAGCACGAGTCTTACGAGTGCCAGTAAAGTAAATTCAGAGTTCAACACAAACTTCTAAGGTTTCCAAATTGCCGAATTCCTTAGGGAGTTGTCTTGCACACTGCAATGACATTATATAGGCTGATTTGTCTCTTGTAAAATGTTGCGTCCATTTACAAGAAAAAATTGTCTTGTGCTGCCCCATGCAGATTCCTTGGTAAGTTACATTAATTTTGATCATCAATTGTGTGCTCAAGTGGTGGACAAGCTAAGCAATGGCAAATGTTGATAATAAGTCAATTTAAACCGTCCTAAAACAGAAAGAATCCTAACCATTAACCCAAAATGAAACTGACAGTTAGGCCATGTCAAAGATTTCTGAGCTATAATTATGTTTTACCGCATAGATGAATTTGTACAAAATGCGTAGTTCACATACCCCCTATGGAGATACACCCAAGTAGTAAAGAAACTTACTTGCAAGGTTGTCACTTTCATCATATGTCCGTTGGGCCCTGGTCGGCCCAATACACTTGATTCTTTATAGAACTTGTGAGCATTATCAGGAGAAGTAAGCAGCACCTTGTAATATTGCTGCACAAATGCGTTTCCGACATCTTCTGCATTGTGAGCAGGGGAAGCAGTTTCTGCCATCTCTGTTGAAGAGAATAATAATTATGATGAACAAGAACCTGTGAACCAATTGGAAGTTTTCAATGTCCCTCTTCCTATTTGTTCTTCCTTTTTCCTGAAGTTCGTAACACTACCTGTACTATTGACTCCAAAAACTGAACACATGCAAATAATTGTTGGACTTGCATTATTCTACCTATACGTGTTGTACTCATATATCCAACCAAAACATGAGGAACAGATATTTAAACTTACATACACAATCTGAGATTCAGGAAGTTGAATTGAGGTTCAGTGAAATAGCAGGAAATAGACCAAACGAATTCAACAAAAGAAAGATAACTTTCAGCAAATAATTAAGACAACGAAGAAACCCACGTGATTATCGTCATACTTCACACTCTTTACAAGTTCTACAAACCATTCCAATTCGGGCTCATCAGTTTGATTCGTACTCAACCATCCAACAAATGGCAAATTCTTGATCCCAGACCACATTGCAATATGACATCTTTTATAACAAAGTGGGAGTATAACACGAATGTCGGATCACAGAATAAAAAAAAGAGCAATGTGAATGTGCTAGAACCCAATTTTGCTTTAAGATAAACACAATACCAATATTTCATTGGAAGCCAGATATCTTGTTAGCAAAGCAATTAAATTAATACAATGACACAATAGTGTCCTAGATCGAACACAAGAAAAAAATTTATCTTTCTAGAAATTGAAACTTCTGCCAATTAAATCCATCTAAAAAAGAACTGAGTGAAAAAAACAAACGTCATTTGGAATTTAGAAAAGCTCTCTCTTGAACCCTAAGTTCTACTTAAACAGGACAATCCCTGCACATCAATTGACAAATCTAGAAGCAAAAAAGAGCTTTTGGATGATAAAACTCGTTAAAAAACATTACATCTGTTCACCAAGTAAAACTTGTATCTTTCCCTAGTTAAATCGAACTAAACCCAGGACCAAAAAAAAAGCTAAAAGAAAAACATGAGTTGAAACCGGAAAAAAACGTTTTAAACCCACATTCGAGTTAAGTAGAAACAATCTCTGCAAATCGATTGAACAATCCAGAAGATAAAAACCGAACCTTTTAGTGGTTAAACCATTAAAACCTAAAAACTTCCGTTCACCAATTAAATGTTAAACCTTTCCGTCGTTAAAAATCCAACTCAACCAAAAAATAAGAACAAAAGCAACGTTCATATAAAACAAGTAAAAGCAAATCTCCAAAAACCTAATGCGAGTTAAAGAAAAATCTCTCTACACATCGATGTAACAATCCAGAATATTAAAAACGAGTCTTTTTAATAGCAAACAACAAACACAAAAAAAGGGACAACACTCAGAACGCAACTAGAAATACAATCAAACCAGAATCATCGACAAATACCACCGTGAAACACAGAACGAATAAACAATCTCAAGAGACATATGTATAAACGGACAAGTATATACATATGTAGACTTGAATACGAAAGTACCTAACCACAGAGAGATGACAGGGATGCACAACGCGTGAAGATCAAGGGCAAGAGAATGAGACACAACGGTGTGATTTTATAGTGTGGGTAGGTCGTCCACATGAAGAGAGAGAGAGAGAGAGAGAGAGAGAGAGCGAGGCGGTTAATTAACAAAAACACTACACTTACATCCTCACTTACACCCTCACTTACACCATCACTCACATTTAAGTGGGGCCCCCTATTCTTGAGTGGTGGTGGGCCCCA
>JABCMJ010025024.1:0-20821 GCA_014822125.1 Arbutus unedo | reverse complement strand
ATATATATATATATATATATATAGAAAGAGAGAGAGAGAGAGAGATGTGGGAAAAATGAAAGTATCTAGGCTATTCCCCCTCCCCATCCCCCTCCCTTTTACATAGAAATCACACTTTTAGCAAACCCAAGGTGTCTCCAAATAACATAACATCTCATATAAGCGCGCGTAATCAATTTAAATCTCCAGGCTCAAGCCCCGCAGCTAAAAAATCCCGAAACACATAAAAACAAAACAAACAAATATTTCGAATAATTATTTAAAACGCAAAATTTTTTGAGTCCTTACAAAACAAGGAGCGTTAAACCTTTGATTATATGTGACCAATAAACTTTGATACATCTAATACTTAGGTCCATGTCCTTGTTAGTTATGACCAAATGTCTCTTGAACAAAAATTATTTTCGAACCCATCTTTTGATCTTAAATAGTTTTCATTGAAATATTTTTTGGTCAAGTAGAATAAAAGCTTTGAACTTGATTGAGTTATAAAAGAGAAAATATTGTAAATTGAAGTTCTGGATGAATGAATTCCAGGCACCATGCATCTTCATTAACTTGATAAATTTTCGTTGGTACTTATTTCCAGTCTTAGTTTTTGTTAGATCAATTCTCATAAAAAAGGGTTAGCGTCCTATGAGAACTACAAGGTGCATAAAGAATTCTTGAAGAGCTTGTTGAGGCCGGACATCTCAAAAAGTTCATCGACAATCGTGCAATGAATCATGCTCGACAAGAAAAGATCAATGGATTTGATTCTTCCTATGATGACAAGGATCCATAATCATCCATGTCATCCACAAATTGGTCCAGCCGAGCAACGAGAATGAGGCAATGGTGCAAAGGGGCAAGACAAGATATGAGCATTATGTGATCCAACTCGAGAAGAAATGGTCAAGGTAGTAGAAAGGGCCAAGGAATGAGATTTCCTTCAGTAAGAGGGATCTTGAAGCCATTCAACTCCTCCATAACGATGCGTTGAGGATTACATTGAAGATTGGCAAGTTTGATATGGAAAGAACCCTAGTTAACCAGGGGAGCTCGTCGGAGATCCTTTACTTTGGGACCTTGAAATTATTCCAAGCCAATTTTAAGAGTGCAAATTCGTCTCTTATCAGCTTCAGTGCAAAATGTGTATGGCCATTGAGCATAGTCACTCTTCATGTTCAAGAAGGGAAGGTGGCAATGGATAGAGAGTTCTTGGTGGTGGACGTAACTATTGCTTAAATTGGTATAGTAGGCCAAACTTGGATGCACCACATGGCTGTAACTTCGTACACATACCATTAGGCGATTTTGGAAAAGAATTTAGGAGAAATTTTTCTTTTCACCTAGGTGATTCTTTGTTTAGTCGAATTTATCATATGAATAAAGTTGGTTCGATTTGAAATTGTAGTAGTCTCCTATTCGAGCTAAAGAGCAATGGTCGAGGACAATGGTTCAAAAATAGGGTTAATGGTCTAGGATAATAGTCAGAAAATGTGAGCAATAATGCAGGTCAATGGTCAAAATAATTATATGTTACTATTATAAAAAGAGCATTCTTTTTGGTATGAACAACAGTTATAAAGCTCACTCACAATTTAACTTTTTCCAAATTGCCATGAAAATTTTTTTGTACACTTTAATGAGCATTGTCCGCAAATAATTAAAGGGGAAAAAAGAAAATAAATTGTTAAAACTCAAATACAAGTACACACTTTAAAGTCTAAGCCGTTACAAAATTCAAGACAATTTTTCTGTCCTCCATGCCTTCGGCAGAGAGAGAGGGGCCCATGTTGTACGTCGTCCACTGTCTTCTTGGCAGATTACGAATTTAGGAATTTGGCTAAGTTGAGATAACCTGATTGGAACGAATTATTGCCTCATGGAATCGGAAAAATTCAAATCTGGTCTGTATATTCTCGGATTATTTGGACTCAGAATATTCAGATATTCGGGATTTGAATAATTGAATCTCCGTTAACATGCCTAGGTATATCGGGACTTCTTGGGCACCTAAACTTGGATCAATGAATGGATTGAATGCACACAAAGATAAATTACAAACACAAGTTGCGATCATGCAAGTACAGGAGAGGTCAAAAACGCTCTCCAGATCAGATGAAAAACAAATCAGGGTAATGATATCATAGTATCTCCCATCAGCAAGAGAAAAAGTTTATCACTCTCACAAAATCATTCGCAATGTTCTTCCAAAAACAAAAAACACAGGAAATAAGCTTCTGATTGGACATGCTACTGCCCATCTCTTTGTTATCAGTCTTATTACCATCATTTGCCAATTGCCACAAAACGTAAATACTTTGGCTGCTGTATTTTCTCGAAGACCAAAACACCTCCTTTACAGAAACGCGCGGTTAGTAGATGCACACATCCATGAGTTGATGCAGTTCCTAACACCAGAAAAGCTAAGGAGAAAATTGAAGAATAAAGTACTTGAAATGCTACATATTAGGTTCTTTTCAACTTCTTCCTCGCAGCAGCTCTAGATAATTGAGCACCCACAGCAGCAGCATAAGCTCGAAGTTTCTGGAGGATCCTTCTCTCACTTATACGCAGAATTAATGAATTGTACAACTTCCTCTGTCGAAGGCGACAGCAACTCCTCAATGCTTGAATATCCTCCTCGAAGGTATTTGTACCATATAAACTCTCCCGAATATTTGCAATTGCCAGCAGGGCTTTACGGACACTTCTCGTCAGTAGCAAATCCTTGCTTGCTTCTGAAACTTCTTCCGTTATGATATTGCCGCATCCTGGTAGAATAAGGCTTAGAGATTCATTTAAACTCCCAGCAGTTGATACTGTGAGATCCAGCTGACAATATGGTTCCTCCGGTAACAACATAATATAAAGCAAAATCAGAAGCTCAACTTGTGGTTCCCCATTCAATGAGATTTCAAAATATTCAGAATTCTGGCTAACACACCCACTGTAATCTAGTCTTCTCCACAATGACAACCTCATTCTACTGTGACGGCCCGAAAACAAAGATGAACTCCATTGGAGGACAAGTTCTAAATCGATGTTGACAATATCATAAGCATTATCCACCTCCGTAAATCCATACCTGTGTAGCAGTGCAGCATTGCCCACATATCCATATGTATTGAAGATCTGAAAGAGGAAAAAGTATCTATGTATGAACTTGGTAACAGTATTTTGACAAAAATCCTACTCTCTGAGACGAGTCTAATACCGCAAGGAAGAAGATTCAAAGTGAAGAGTAAGCACTTCAATGCCATTGTAAGTTTTGTAGAAATTGGACTACATGCCGGGGTGTTGATTAGCGCAATAACTGGTTAGCAAAGACGAAGCACATGCCACCAAATTGGGACCCTACCATAGCGTAATAACAGAATAAATATGGGATTGCTCCAACTAGAAACAGGGCATCACCATGGAAATGTGGGTCAAAATTGTCACCTGGAACATCAATAAAAAGTAAAAGAGAAGACACAAGAAGCCCCCTCTCTCCAACCAACAATTCCTCAGCAACCTTTCCGTAACTTTATCACTTATCAGTTATTAGAGATACCTTCTCTTTTAGTATCTTGAGATCCCAACTTCTTTATCATCTGTTTTTCGTTTCATTCTCCACCGGTTAATCTTGTTTTCTTTCCATACCCAAATTTTCTTGTTCTCTCTTGTCTTAATTGCCAGATAATCCCAACACTTGCCATCATGTGTGATAGGATTTTCTTCCCATGCTTTCCCACTTTAATTGTCGTTTCCACATGGATCATAGTTAGTCCTGAAATGCCATGCATCCACATGCTACCGAATTGTTATTCACCCAGGGGGAACAAGACTACGAATGAAAGTTTATGCACATCTAAAAGTGATTTTGTTTCAGAACATCCTTAAAGTAGGATTTTTACCCTATTAAATCCTACAGAGAAACCTCTCTAGAAGCATTGGCCATTTCTTCTTGCAGTAGTACAGCCAAAACTCCACACTAGCAGTAGTTAATTAGATATACTTTTGTCTTCGGGAGGAAAATTTAATAGAAAAAAATAGAAAAATTCAGGACCACTTTTGAATCTCTAAATTCACCATGTTCAAGTGGAAGTGTACCATATTTCGGCACGTGCTTTCCAATATCTACCTCGAAAGGGTATTAGTGTTTTCTGGTAAGACTGTCGTGGGACAACCCGGATCTGGAAAATGGGAAAAAGACTGATAACAGGTTGCCACATGGTGATACATTGTGTCATTCCTTAAATATGTAATGGGTGCTTATTTTTTTCTCTATCGACAAAGAAGTTCGGAAGATTTCAATTGGTCAATTTGGTCAAATAACCATGACAAGATTGTTTAGTTCATGAACAATAAGGGAGGCCCTGCCTCTTTCCAAAACCTTTACTTAATGTCATTTACCTAATCCTTAAAGGAGGTAAGTGAGAGTTACACAGCATGTAATAGTCAAATCTATATCAGAATTACACCATTTTTGGTCAACAAAGAACTTAAAAACATATCAATTTCCAATGTAACCTCCATAATTTACATACACAACGATCATGGATTAGAGAAACTTATTTCAAGGTATGGGAATAAAAGTTAGAAACATAAGTCAAGTTGCTACCTCAGACCCACTTTTAACATCTTTCACCATGATCATTTCTAGAACTGTACCATCATCCACAAAAGCAGAGGGGACGCTACAAGAACCATTTGTTGATAGAGCATTCTGAGTTAATCGTTCCTCATAACCACTATTTTCAGACTTGTTACTTGTGAGAGTCTCTTCCGCATTACCCATATATTCATGCACATCATTTTTTTGATCGGCTTCCTCGTCATTTTCAGGTATAAGATGAAAAGATGAAGAAGTGAAGTGCACATCCTCAGCTCCTGTTATGTGATTGAAGCTGGATATAATAACCATTTGATTAATAAACAACCATGAAATAGTTACCAAGAATCCAAAATAAAAATGAAGTCATGCTAATAACAAAATGAGAAGGTATCACTCAGCACTTCCCAAAAAATACGATTTAGCAATAAACTTCCTGAATGCATTCAGGAAGAGAAGAAAGAATTAGGTAAGAAGAGGAGCAGAGGGGGTAAAAACCAACTTCCAATAAAGAGAGCATCAACAATCGTACAGGACTTCAAGGGCAGGTTTGCCAGCCTTAACATATCCTTCATTGATTTCCCATGGGGAGAGAGATGGACGTAGAGAGGGTGAAAGACACAAGAATGGACGCTGGTGATTCATCAACATATAAGGACATCACAGATGTAATCTAGCTCGAAAGGTCTCAGTAACTCTGTCTGTGGATAATCAACCTGATGACATGAAGCATGGACACCAGTACGGGATATGGATGCGATGCGATACAATAAGGATATGGCTACAACAGAATCTAAAAATATAGGATACAGATACAACTTCAATACGTTAAATTCAATTCAATTTTATAAGGACGGTGGTAAACCCTTGTATATTTCTTATGGTGGTTTTAAACTTATTTGGTCACTTGCTTAATTATTAAAATTCAAAGACATAAAAAAATGTATCACACAATAAGGATATTCAATATATTACATAAATGATGATATCTCTAACGAGATCCTTGTTTTTTTATTAGTTTTCAGTTCTTCTCTTCAGCGCGGAGTAGAGCATTTTGGTAGTCGCAAAGCTCATAACCTTGGGTCACGGGTTCAATGTTAAAAATTTGTACTTTTTTTTTATTCCAAACAATCTTACTCCGATACTATGCAAGAAGCGCCACAACATACAACATAAATAATGATATCTCCAAAGAAATCCTTGTTTTTTAATTAGTTTTCAGTTCTTCTCTTCAGCGCGGAGTAGAGCAGTTTGGTAGCTTGCAAGGAGTGGCTTGCTCAGTCTAAACTGTTCCAATGGGGGGTTTGCCTAGAACTGTGTCACATCATTGTCCTATAGTGATAACTAATGAAGCAAAGAACTGGGTTCCCAAGCCATTTAGATCTGCTGATGTATGGTTCAGCCATCCAAAATGTATGCAGCTCAGGGTTTTAATATAGGCTGTTGCATCTTGTATCGGCCCTTACATATCGAAATTTTGAACCTCCAGTGCTGTTATTTACCCAAGCATTGGCCGATACATGGCTCTATCACCATTACTGTTACGTCCCAATGCCACGATTTAAAACCCTAATGCAGATCATCAAGGAGACATGGAAGTCCTTTCAAATCGAAGGTCGGGCTGGCTACAAAATTATAACAAAACTCAAAGAAGTTCAACTTCAACTGAAGTGACTTCGGTAACATCAACTCTAGACCGACTCTTAAGGAAAACCAAACAAATTAGTTTGACTTGATACTGGAGAAAAAAGTACTTTGAAACCAAGAGATAAAAGAGGGAAATAAGAGAGAATCACTGGCTGCATTGTTATTAGCTAGAGACTTTTTAGAGGCAAAAATCAAGATCATGTTGGTCAAGGTTGGGAATAGAAACACTAAGTACTTTCAATCCATTGCCAACAACAGAGACAGAAGGAACTTTATCGGAGCTGTAGATGTAAATGGAACTCAATTTGACCATCCACTCAAAACTGAAGAGGAAGCAGTTGAGTTTTATCAAGATATCTTCAGAAACAGACATGGAGGTGGCTAGAGATCAGGGGCGAGTTAAGCAAGAAAATACAGGCAGACCACAATTTGGAGATTGAAAAACCATTCTCTGAAGAGCCAATTTTTTCTGCAGTTAATGATTGCAGCAGTTCCAAGGCCCCAGGACCTGATGGTTTCAACTTTGCTTTTGTAAAGAAGGCTTGGAAAATTATCTTGAATGATATTACGGAGTTTTTCAAAGAATTTCATGTGTGGAAAGGGAAGGACAGTGAGTCTTACCGAGACTTTCAAACAGTTTTTCAAGAATGATACAGAGTTTTTTGTGGAGCTCTACCAAGATCATCCACCTCCAATGAAACATTAAATAACCTATAGATAGCGAATTATTTTACCATAAAAGAAAAAGGGGGAAACAGAATCCCAAGACAGGTCAAGACCACTAGTTTTGAGAATACATATCCACGTACTTCCCAGATATCCTTTAGATGTATCGAGTTAGAAGGATCAACTTACAGATCTGCCAAAGGAACCATCCCAAATCCGTGGTAATCATCTATTTCAAAAGAGCGAGAGGCAATAAGACTTTTTGCTGCAAAGTACTGTTCAACGCCAAAGAAATCTGGATTAAGCTCTAAAGAATCTGAAGCCACAAGAGGCAAAATACACTCTTTCCAGTCCTCATTGACAAGTGCCATGTCTTCTTTAACTATCTGCCTACAAATATGTCAGAACGATCAAAGGTATAAAATTATGAAAATCAGAACAGATTAACCTAAAATTACACATAAAAGTTTCGGCTGTAATAGATTATCAACTACAGCAACATTCTAGATAAGCTAAAGAAAAGGTTGACACCAATGGTCATAACTAAATGAAATCATGTGCCACTAATCACATCTCACTGTGCTACATAACACATTGACAAAATCATACCTTTTCTCACAAGGACAACAATATTATGCATCCACCAAAAACACAAAGCCGCAATGAATTGGGAACAATCATGAGGAATGGTTATCACATATCCTATGCAATCAATTAAGAGATTCTTCCATGCTTGTTATAATGTCACAAGTACGAACAAACCTAATTACTTTTCAACAATAACACAAATGCTACTGATCTCTCTAAGATAGATACATAGCAACCAATCATAGTATTATTTGCTATGGCTTTGTCGTAAATACTTATTTTTTTCTTAGAAATCTCAATCTTCCATTATACTCGTCTAACAATAAAACCATCACTCTCACAAACCTAACTTTTAAATTGCATTTTTGAAAATTCTTAGCATTTTTTTATGACAAAAATCTATATAAAAAATAGGGAAGTATCTCTACAAAGAATATTCTTTTTTCATAAATCTCAACCCTTAATTCTACACATCTAACGGTCTTGAGATATCCCAATACACGTGAATGTTAAAGGGAAGTGCCTTCAGGCACAGATGGTTCGCTAGTCTATATAATAAGGGATGTATGTATCTTCAAAGAATATACTTCTTACAAATCTCAGCCTTTCATTTTACACATCTAACATTCTAAAGATATCTCTATCACAAACTAACTTTTGGATGGCAGTTTAGCAAAAATTTAGCACTTTTGAAGGCAAAAATCTACATAATAAGAGAGGAAGGTATCTTCAAAAACATATTCTTGTTCCTACAAATTTCAATCCTTCATTCTACACATCTAATTGTCTTAAAATAATCATATCACAAACTAACTTTTAGATGGCATTATAGTAAATAATTAACATTTCAATGGCAAAAAATATAACAAACTAAGAGTCTTTGTGACTTTGGGCGGTCAAGATTAAATTTGAGTATCCATTCAATGGCTAGGATGACTCATTTTATTCTAAACTTCTCCGTCAAAATGTCACGTCCAGGAGCCATCATTCCCATTATCGGTTCAGACTTTTTTTTTAGTGGTAAAGGCTTAATTTTTTCGATTTCAATCCAATTGCTTAATTCAATTAAACACCTAACAAAGAGTTGTGTTGGCCATACATGTTTCTACACCCTAGATTCCCCACAAACCAAACATCTTTATACACCAAATCCCGTCATTTGTTTCACTTTCAAGTTTGGTTCAATTATTTTACTTTTTGTGAATCCTCTAGTCGAGTCGAACTAATAATCCACACAAAATTGACGTAAAACTAAACAACTGCGAAAAGAATTAAATAAAGATAAAATTATCCAAAACTAAGTTAATACAGTGTTCCATGTTCTTTCGTTCTGAATTTTATAAGTTGGCCTAATATTGATCATTTATCATGACTTTCTTGTGGGCTTCCCTTGAGTTACCCACCTTCAATTTTATTATTTTTTCCATTCAATAACAAGACAAGGTTAAAAAACTTCCCCAAGCTTGGGATTGAGTGGGAAGGCTTGGGTAAGGTATCTAAATTATTTGCCCGCGATTCTATCTCACAACAGCAGCAAAAGAACTCTCACTACAAGTAAATTTGTTTGTGCTTCTTAAATTTTTGTTAATCTCTCTTTTATTTACGAGTGCTACTTCTTAAAGTTTCACATTTCTCAATCTTTTTGTTAACGTAATTAAAGATAGTTATATTTTTTTAATAGTAACTTTTAATTCAACCTGGAGTTGTTTTGTTCTGTTGAAGATGATTTCATCATATAATCAGAAACATGCAAGTTGGGCATAATGTAAGATTGTATATTACCTTAGCAATCATAACTTGAAGAACTCTTCTTATGAGTTAGTTGGCTATTTGAGAAATGTGTGTTTCGATGCATTTCTTTAAAAAGGTTCAATAACTTGCTTTCATCATCCTTCACTTTTTTTGCCTACGTGAAAAAATTTCAATTTCCATGATACTTCATAAGTACACAGTTTCTATTCTACCAAGAGGTGGTTATAGTGTTGGTTGACTAGGTCCTCATAGTTGCATAAGAAGTATTGCAAAATGTGAGCATTTAGACTCAAGACTATTGATTCATGTAGTGTTCTCTTTTGGGTATGAATATTGTTAAATTATACAAAATGAAGAAGTTTTATCGGATGCATTTTGAGACTTCAAAAAATTAAGGACTTGATCAAAGATTTCCCTAGCACTCATTGGCAATGAGATTTTGGAGTAATGCTTCTTTATCATGGTAGATGAAGTACTACATGTGTCGTTATCATATCTGATTAAGAACTACATGCGTCGTTATCTCACATTCCCACCTCAAGTGATCAATACCTTGACAAGGTGTTCAATACATGTCGGATATGCTGCGTTTCAATGTGCCTTTAGGCACGGGAATATCTGGTAATTATGTAAAAAGTTGGGACTATGTGCTATTTATGCTCCCGCCTGAAGAAGGGTATTGGGAGTTAGTGTACTTGTTATTAGTGTAAGGGTATTATTGTCTTTATACTTTATTTCTCTCCTCAATATATATAACACATGTATTAGGATTGTTTAACACCTTAAAACACTTTGATTAGCTCTAATAACAAACGTTACGAAACCCTATAGTTGTAGTTGAAATGTAGAGGTGGTCATTCTCTCTCTCTCTATATTCTAGTTTTTGAGCTGCTGATAACCCGTCAAAGTTCTAAACATAGCCTATTGAAGGGTCCGAGAACCTTGAGGAGAATTGACTTTGCGGAAGTTTAGAAGTTGTCAATTTCCACCATATGATGAAAAACATTTTACACACTTTTTGTCTGACCAAACAATACAAAATGAGTAAAACATTTTTCAGGAATACAAATTACGTCAAAATAGACAAAGTAGTATGGATGGACCTAAGTGGGGGCCACTAGGGACGACCACCACCCCTATATTTTCAAAAACATCGATTATTTGCATTAGCAATTTTTAGATTATGAAAATATGTGGGTTTGCCACCCCAAGAAGTACCTAAAGATCTAGTAACCACTTTGCAAGTTCAATCTCCCCAGTCCTGTCCTACGCTTGAATATATCTCATTCCTAGATTTTGGGAAGTACATACACAAACAGGTATACCTTATTCCAATTTTGGTGGATTTGTACATTTGCCTGGTTTGATTTGCAGGTTGATTGAATTGAATCAAATTTGAACAAAGGAAAAACAAGACACAAAGTAAAACCTAAAAATTGAGTTCTAAGAAGCACCAACAAGTTGTCCCCTATTACGTATCCATGTCGTGGACATCTAGGACATGGACACACCAAGACACGTCCCCAACACGGGTCGGACACACGGTTGACCATACAATTTTTATATTGTCATCTATTTTTCGGACATGAGCAGGTATTATGGCATGATTCTTTGCTATGATGAAGAAGAGAAGGGGAGAGAGACAGAGAGAATCCTGCATGTTGGTACTGAACAGTGGACAACTCCCTCTCCGGAGCAGCCGGCAACGACCAATGAAGTGGGCAACCACTCTCATTCCTCTTGTTCTCCACCGTCTCTCTTTCTTTTCCAAGATCTATGCCTTCGTTTCCCTCTCTTCCTCAATCTTTGCTAAAGAGTGTATTGACCTTTCTCAACTTTTTCAATATGGGCTAATCGTGCCCATTGGTTCACTAATGAGGTCGGTAAGCTATTAATGTGGTAGGTTCTTTGTCTCTTAAAGATAGTTAGCCAATAGCCACACTGCCACACATACTTATTGTTGAATATATGTTTAAATCTTTGAATTGTAGTTTTGTCCTTGACTCCTTGTCTAATTCGAAAATTTTGGAAAATAATTTTTTATTATATAATCAATGTTAATTACCATTTATATACTCAACGTGTTCCCAAATAGTGACGTATCCACGTCCTGATTTGTAAAAAAAACTTGTCCGTCCAAGTGTCTGTTTCTTGTCACGTCCATGACTTGTGTCTATCTCTGTGCTTCTTAGCATTAGTCATCTGCCGGGGAAATTAAAGGCCACGTTTTCCATTGGTGGGGATAAGGCATCAAGCCCAAATGTCTCCAACTCTTCTTTCTTTCATATACTTGCATCACGATAGGGAAGGATGTGGAGCAAGTTGTTCAGTCTTTCTTTGTACGAAGAATTAGTGAAAAGGATAAATCTAGGGTGAATTGGCTCATTAAGTTTGGGCTAATTTGATTTTTGAGTTATGATCCACTGTTTTTAAAGTATTAATAGGTTAGGTCCTGTAATAGAGAAAATTGCCCTTATTTGCTTAAGATTTGTGGCGCCCAAGCCAAACTCAATTGCGAATAGAAAATACTCTTCTGGATTATTTTCCACTGATTAGTCTAATTAAAGACTCAAAAAAAGGTTATGAGTAAAATAGTTGCACACCAACAAAGAAGGAATTTGGCTTGCTCTTTACCTGCTCAAGTTGTGACTTCATCTTTTTCTTTCATATTCATATTTTGTCCTTATTTAATCTACTTGATTAATTACTCATCCAATTATGGTAAAAAAATAATTTGGGGGATGGTCACTTACGTCCTTTATTCGGTAGTAATTTTACTGTCTTTTTTGTTCTTTTTAATGTTTATTAAGTTCACTTTAAAGTATTTGAATTAACTATTGTCTTGTCGAAAGGAATCTAAAAAATAAAAAAATATGCGCAGAAACCTCAAAAAATTTACTAAAGACGAAAAAAGTTCTAAAGTTATCTGTTAGAACAAATAAAATACATAAAACAACTGAAGTTATTTGTTAGACATGATAAAATTATCTGTCAGAATTTTTATCCGTTTAATTTGTCTTGGTTTTTATTGTGTAATTTGTGTAATAACATAACACAGATAAAGTTATCGGTTAGAACAAAATAAAGTTATCGGTTAGAACAAATAAAGTTATCGGTTAGAAAGAATAAAGTTATATGTTATGACAAATAAGTTTATCAGTTAGAATAAGATTATCCGATAAAACAAATAAACTTAATCGTTATAAGTTATAACAAATAAGGTTTATCGGTTAGAAAAAATAAGAATATCGGTTAGAACCTCTTTAACTGTTATTTGGAGAGCATTTCCAGGGATATGCCCCTGTTGCTCATTGTATGTGTGCTCTTCTTTTGGTAATAAAATCAACTTTTACCAAGAAAAAAAAAAGAACTATAACCTGAATTGAAAGTATGGTAATGGATAAACATGCACATCAAGGTTCCAATTTGTCTGCAAAATCCAACTAACGTACAAGACTACCCAATACTAATTTCTCCTGATATGTATAGCGACTTTCAATTAAGAAATAGGACTCCCAACACTAATTCCTTGTTTCAATAACAAAACAGTGTAGTACAGATACGCTTGGATTAAAACAAACCTTGTGAAGTTCCGTGCCTGCTAGAAGAGATTGAACTTCCTCCAAAGTCCAGAGGAGTGGAATAGGCTCAGTCTCAGGCAAGAGCTGAAGATACCCAAACCAAGAGGAACGGTGTCCCAAGCTCTTCTCGTACATGAGAGCTACCGAGAGCCCCAAGTAACCATCGAGACCAGCGGCTTCTATCAGGTCCCGAGCACCTGAGGTCTTGATTGTGAGGCACGATTTCTTCGGTATTGTCGCAACCAGGTCGCCCTCGTGCAAATCGCACAATGCGATCACCGATATCCCTTCGTGTGGGTGGTCTATGAGGCGGAGTGCATCGCTGGGCTTAATGCCTTGCGACCTCATCCACCGCTTGAACGCTCGCAGTCGTCTGTCGTAGAGAATGTGTGTAACATATAAGAAAACATTTTTACGGAGAGAGAGAGAGAGAGAGCTGTGAGCTGTACCTGCTGGTGGCGGCGGCGGCCATTTGCGGCGCAAGAGATCCGCCTCGCAGAGACGATGAATATACTGAATCCTCCGCAGAATCCAGACGGGATCATATTTACTGTGAGATAGGGATGATTGGGCTCCAAATTCATGTAGCCCATTGTTTGATCTTTAAGAATCTGGGCCGATAAAGTCCAACTATATTTTTAGGGTAGCCCAGCTATTTTATCGTTTTTTATACAGTTTGTACTAGCAACAAAACCATGTTATGCATGGGTTAACATGTGCATATGTGGTCTTTCTCAAAATAAAACGACGTAGTTTTAAGTGATGTGCAAAAGTGATGTGTAAAAATGATGTGTGTGTAGCATTCTTGATTTTGATAATCAACTATTAGAAAGCACTAAAGATATATTAGCATATAAAGCCAATTAAGAAAAACAGATAATCACTCTCGTGAATCAATCTTGTAAAGGGGTCGGATCCGGGGATACATAAAAAAACACGTAAAAAAATACTCTATCTCAATTGTTGAAATTAACAACTGAGATTAAAACACTCTCTCTCCTCTCCTCCATTGATGTTCTCTCTCCTCTCCCTCCATATCTTTTTCTCTCCCCATATCCGGTGAATCCAACTACGACGACGGAAATATTTTTCCGACAACCATCGACAAAAATAGAAGTACGAAGATGGATTATAGCAAGAATTTTTAAATTACAAACATCAAGGTCTAATTAATTTCGCTCCATAAAATTTTTTGAGGCACTCCTTCATGAGTTGTCACAACCATCACCTACGACAGGTATGAAAAAGTTATTTTATCAATTCTCAAGTGAAGACATTAGTAGAAATTAATGACGAAAATAAAAATTCAAAATTTAATTTGTAAACCATATCAAATGAGGCGAGAAATATATATAGATCCATATGCCTTTGCAATGCCTAATTAACTAATAAAGGGCAATGATCCACTCAAAGAACAAATCTAAGAAGAATTGAAATCCATAGTGAAGAAAGAATTCAAGGAAACCAATGGCAATTGATCCAATTGAGTAACTGCCTTAACCCAAGCATTGAATGAGTGTCTCGAAAATTTTAAGGAGCGGAATTAATTGAATCTCGATGGTTGTAATTTTTGAATTCTTGTTATAACTTATCTTTGTACTTCTATTTTGTCAATGGTCATGGGAAAAATATCGCCGTCGTCATAGTTGGGTTTGCCGAGAGGGAAAAATGTGTGGAGGGAGAGGAGAGAGAACGTCGATGGAGGGGAGGAGAGGAGAGAGAGAGTTAACATGTAAAGAATGAGAGGGAGGAGAGATAGTGTTTCAATTTTAGCGTTAGTTTCAATTGTTGAGATAGAGTGTTTTTTTATATGTTTTTTTACGTGTCCCTAAATCCGGTATATATATATATATATACACACACACACACGCCTGACTTGAAAATACCTGACTTTTATATGCTCTTTCAAAATCAATACGCAAACTACGTTTATTCAAATGCTAAGCAAGTTTTAGTTAATGTATTGTGTTTCATTGAGGACTAACATGAAAATTGTAAACAGCAAATTTTTTTAGATAATGTCAAACTTTGAACCGAAAAAGGTAAAGAATCCTATTGAATGAAGATATCTTTCATCTTATCATTTAGTTAAAATTTTTAAACATTGCTAAAAGATTTTTGGTTAGTAAATGTAAAAAATCATTTAATTTTAAACGATCAATCATTTCATGCCACTTGGTGACTTAAAGCTCTTCTCACTAATATACCCTTTTGCTTAATGTATTGTATAGATTACTCGCTAATACATAGTCACGAAATGTTATTTTTGACCCATAGTCACGAGTTGTACTAAATGATAACAACTTTATGTACATACTCTAACTATACCTATTAGGAATTAGGAAAATAGAGTAACTATCCTGAAAAATGGGGAAAATGGAAACCAAACTAAGTACGTGATTCACAAAAACAAATAATAAAGAAAGAAAATAATGCGCATCTAAGCATTGCGACCATTGACCAACACATAAGATTATGAATAATGGCTGTAATTCTTGCATAATATTGATGAAAAAAATAATTATTTTGTTGATCAAAATGGGAAAATAAGTTAGAGTTTCAAACATAAAATAAAACAACTTATGGTCCAATATGTAAAAAGAATAAATACCTACAGTGATTAAATGAAGCATCTTGTGGATTAATTTTTTGTTCTATGAAAAAAAACTAAGTTACAGTCACTTTTTCAATTCATAGGGCTTTACAACATGGCAAAATCTTGCTGCAGATAAAATGTTTGGTAAGAAAATAATATCCACGATGAACGAAAGAAATAATCGAAAGTGTCAATGTGAACTTGAAAAAGAAGAAAATATATGAAACAAAACTTAAAAGGCGAAAAGATAAAATAAACACCATACGTCATGATCCATTACTCTTAAGGATGAAAACAATATAATTTTTTTGCAAAATCATACCCATAAACATATATCAAACGAACAAAAAATCAAATATACGAGAGCAAAAACATAATTGTAGACCAAAATAAAGTATTGAAACGTGAGGATTATTTGGGAGAGATTTTAATTTAGCTTGTAGGAATGTAAAATGAACTTGACAATTGGAGTACAAAAATCCTACTTACTGTACAGGAGCACAAAAAACTAATTTCATGCATTTGTTTCTTGAAAAGTGGAAGTTGATATGATAATGCTTGTCCACCAATAAAACGTTATCCAAATCCATTTCAAAAAATAGGCTATCCCAAAATAATGCTATATGTTTAAAATTGTTTACTTCTATCTAGTTAGTTTGCAATGATAGGATAATTATTAGTTTTATTTCTTAGCATACATGAATTAAATTAATTTAAAATTAATAAAAATAGGTGACAAGTGACAAGCGCATGAGACTTCTTATTAAAAGTTCCCCTACAATATTATATGTACAGAGAAGAAGTAACGGAAAATTGATGAAAAATACAAAATAGAATGAACGGGTCAATTAAGGGGGTGTCTGGGAACTTACTTTTCAGCTTTTCATTTTTGACTTTTCTATTTTTTGACTTTTTAGATTATGGCCCAAATAACTTAGGAATCTGGGAAGAGTGCTTGGAAAGAATGTGCAGAATATATTTTGCAGAAATAGTACTATTGGGGAGAAAAATAATGAAAATGAGTTATGAATTTTTTTTACCAATTTGCCCTTGTCAAAATGAAGACTTGGAATTTATTTAAAATTCTAATTGAAAAATATTTTGTAAAAGAGACCTGTCTATTTTTGAAAAAAAAAATATTTTTTTCGAAAATATTATTCTTCCTATGTGTTTTTTTAAACAAATTGAAATTCTCCCGTACTTAATAAGATTTATGAAAAATGAAAGTAATTAGGGGAAAAAAATAAAAGGTGGTCCAAAAAATACAATTATAAACATTACACAATTTAAAAACACACACATAAACATATTATACATATTAAAAATATTACACAATACTAAAAACAATGAACAAAGCATCCAAATTGAAACATGAACAACAAAGCATCCAAATAAAAAAATATTAGGCAAACACTTGCTTTAGAGGCATCTAACGTATACGATTGTTAGCAATATAATCTCGAATTTGAGCTCTCACATAATGCATCTCACCATCATCATGTTGGTACATATGTCCATGTATCCCGTTACATGTCGTATTCTCCATTCCACATTCATAAGCCATGAATTCTAGTCGTGTATCATAGAAGCCAAAAGGAATATCAAGCTTGTTGCTCATTCTTATGAAATTGTGGATGGCTATTGTTGCATTTACAAGACTTTTTTGTGTTTCCATGTCGAACCCAACGAGCATATCACATATGATGGGGAAACGCATTTTTTATACTCCGAAAGTACTTTCTATGGTGCACCTACGAGATATGTATTTTGTTGAATTTTTCGAAGTTATCCCTTGGTATGACTCCGTTGAGCCAGTCTGAAACAAATACGTACAACCTTTGTATAATGGTAGAAAACCTCGAATGTTTGGGTATCCAACATCTACCAAATAATACTCACATGTGGTCATGTATATTTTAATTTGTAAACCAACTATATATGTATGAAATTGACTATTATGCTAGAGAAGGAGAAATGTTGGACTAACCTTCCTATGGGTGTGGAAAATTATTAATCGGGTCCCTTACACAATCATAGAAAATTCTAGTGTCGTGTACACTTTCCTCCCATCTTATTAATGAAAAAGTAAAACACATATCAAAGTCGCATGCCGTCACAATATTTTGTGTCAGATATCTCTTCCGACCAATTCATTTGACAGTCTCACTGGGTTTCGAGTGGGCCTTGATGCGAGTTCCATCAATTGCACCAATTGCTCGCTATGAATGAAAAAAATTAGTAACGTCAAAAGTAAGAAAAAACTTTGAAAGTTATACGAACAAAGAAAAAAATATTCGGTTTACAAATACCTGAAAATGTGATATCTTTTACTATCTTCTATTTTCTTGTACACTTCTTTGCGAGACCATGGCCATGGTCTAAACCATTTGATAGCCATGGCGCTAAGAGAATTAAGTACATCATGGAAACGCCTTGAAATTGTCTCCCCCAAACGTTGGAAACGCTCTTGTGCACTTCTATTATTAGCTCGTTGGCCCACAATCCATAGGAAAATAGCCACTTGCTCTTGCACGGAGATTCTTTCCGCCTCTCGCAACACATAACTACTCTCGGGCAAATGACAAAGGGACAAAAAATTAGTCTTGCTCATACAAAATACTTGATACATGCGCTTTGGGTGACCACCTTCAACTCAGCGATGCACTTTGCACCGGTGAATGCGGAGCTACGACAAGACTCCTTGCCCATGTAAGTATCATCGTGGATATGTAAAATGGCTTCCACAGCTGCTCTTCTCCTCGACCAACCAGAGGAGTGATGAGGTATGGGATCACTAGACCCTTCTCCGTACAGGTCACTATATTCATGCAAGAGCAACTGAAGTGATAGATCTGAACGAGCAGGAGCAACGAAACGATACTCTTCTCTAGTTTGTGTGTTATGTGGAACAAGACCAAAATTGCCCAAGGTACCACAACAATCGACCAAAAGTGATAGATTTGAATGAGCAAGAGCAGCGAACGACCGATTTTTCTGGTTCGTCTGTTGTGTGGAACAGGAGCAATTGCCCAAGGGTATATATGGGAGAGATGTCTACACTTCGGGGATAATGGAAAACGTGAATGAAAAAGGAAGCTCAGAGCTATTTTTGAGTTTTTGCTCTAAACATCCAAAATGGGAAATGTGTTTTGCATAATGGTTTCTGCTATGTGGTGCCCAAACAACACAAAACCAAAAACGAGAATGGGAAACCACCAAAATGAAGCGCCCAAACACCCTACAAGTCTGAGTTAATTTGTTTTTGAGTCAGGATATATTATTTTAAAAGTGTTAATAGGCTAGATTCTTTAATAGACAAAATTATCTTTATTGGTTTGGCCGAGAGACCCATCTTGTATTCCTTTCCTAAGCTGCATTGTTCCCCTTTATCTCTATAGAATGTGGCATTTTGTTTCTACTTTCTCTCTCTTTACATTGATTCGTGAATCCAAGGGTTTCATGAAGTTCAATCTTCACCAAATGAGGAATTTTTAGTTTACTGCCACGAGATGAATCCCGCTCCTACACTTCTCCACCCACTCTCTCTCCTCCTCTTCCCTTATTTGTGAAATGTCTGCGAAAATATCTAATACATGTTGGATGCATGAATGAGAGGGGAAGAAGATGAGAAAGTGCTTTGAAAAAAAACTCTTTTACTTTCTCTCATTTTTTCAAGAACCAAATGACAACAAATAAAAATCGACATCAAGATCATGAAGCACCGAGTAAAATGAGACGACTGCCGGATGAAGAATTTCTATTATTTTTTCAGTCTTGGTGTCTCTATCGATCTCTATCTTTCTCTCTGTTAGTATTTCTTTCGTTTTCATTTTTATGTTTCTTTCTTTCTGTTACATTATCAGATAATGTCTCGATAATGTTATGTATTGATTTATATGTTAGAGCTTTATCTGTTAGATATGATAAAGTTATCTATTGGTCCACTTTTAATACGTGATAAAATTATTTGTTAGAATTTTATCTGTTAGTTTATATGTTAAAATTTTATTTGTTAGACATGATAAAATTATTTGTTGGCCCACTTTCAACATATGCTAAAGTTATCTGTTGAACTATATCTTTCTTCTTCCTCCCTTCAATATCTAGAGAGAGAGAGAGAGAGAGAGGAGTAGAACACAAGTGAAGAGAGAGAAATTATAGATATATATATATATATATAGAGAGAGAGAGAGAGAGAGAGAGAGTTAAATTTGTTTGGAGATGGAGGACAAGTGGAGAGGAAGAGGAAGAGGAAGGAGGAAATTCTTCTCTCTCCGTATGAGAGAGAGTGAGAGAATCAATCAATGGAGATCTCTTTATTTTGAGGTGAAATAGTTTACATTTATCATCTTAAGCTAAACTAAGTTGTTTAGTACAAGGGCATTTTTAAAACTAGTGTGTGAAAAGGACTTCTAGCTGAATTTTACTATTATATGGATTAATAACATTACAAGTCTCTTACTTTGGACGGTTGGTTGAGAGACCAAAAAAGAAATTTGATGACTTGCCATATTTTTGTTACATTTTTTGTTATATTGGTGTTTATTTCTATTTGAAATGAAATTTTCTTTTTGTGTCATTTGTCCTATTAAAACGGATCGCCTAGATTTTATTTGGCTTTGACTTTATATGTACTTGTCTTTATATGTACACCATTTATTTCTGTAAAAATGACATTATATGTCTATGAGGCGATACTTAATGAACCACTTTCGGCTAAGAAAATTAAAGGCTTTGTAATGGCTTGCCACTTTCAAGTTAATTTACCAACCCTTAGTTTTTAAATGTACAAGACAGGTAACATGGTTATTTTTTACTTTTCTCTTATTAAAAATTAATTGTTTTTCCTTATGATACAAGAATTAGTGGATACGTGTTGTTCTTAGATTAAATTCAGCTTGTTTTGGTGCATTTCAATATTATTTCAAATATCCAACCACTCCTTGAGTGGCTCGAGTGTAAGGACCCATTTTATTTAAATAAAAAATAATAAAGTTCATGTGTTTAAATTTTGCATAATTATTTTACTTCAAATATTTCAAATTGATTCATGTATTTATTTAATGTACAATTATTCTTTTATACGTACATACAGTATTCGGTATATATACCTCATATTTTTAAATGAAATGATAAACAATGGATATTGGAACTCTTTTATTTAACGTCTTCGAAATTTGGGACGTTACAATTTGATATCAAAGTTATAAATTTTCCTTTACCTTGAGACCTTGGTTAGTTTGGCTAGATCATATTGATAGTTCTTACTCTAGGTTGTTGCTTATTTATGCATTTATATTAACTTTAACGATACCAAATATCCTAAGGCTAATACATAGGCTATGTTTGGTAACATTTTCTGTTTTCTGTTTTCTGTTTTCTATTTTTGTTTCCTAATTGTTATTTTTG